>JAFEMH010008418.1:0-24638 GCA_022495995.1 Adenophora triphylla var. japonica | reverse complement strand
GAATTAACATGGTTAGTCATGTCTCAAGTCAAATGCACACACTAAATTAAGTTATAGATTTCTCTATACTATTGAACAATGAAAAATTTACAAGTTGAAAGTATAGAAATGCATTCCCGCCGCATACATAAAAATATGAGTTTAAGTTTAAGTATGCGGTTTAAACCGAATGTTTAAACTTCAATTTCAAAATATGATTTTTAAGTTTAAGTATATGAATGAGGTTTAAACAAATGCGATTTCATTGTTCTACAAACATGCAGCTTTGAATGAACGTAGGTTTTTTGAATTCAACCATGATGCAATTTTAATTACTACCTTCTAAGAGGCTCGAGATTTACAGTACAAGGTAGGAAAGAAAATTACATGGTAATCGTGTATCAAGAAAAAGATAAGTAAAAAATTATAATGAGAGTGCTGGCTTAACTAAGGATCCTCCTCGCTGATTATCTAAGTCTACTACATTTTGAGCGTGGTCCATTTACTATCTCATTACCTTGTTGCCAAGGGTCAGTATCACAATGCCGAATTCTCTCGCCCTCAAGGTCATCCTTAGCCTTCCTCGACTTCTTCTACTTGGCTTCCGCCTCGAGCATCTTCAAGTCTTCTGGGCATCGATCGCGGCTTGGGGTCCGGTGTCATTGCTGGCACCGACCGCCTCGGCCACCTCCTTTAGTTTCTTCGCAAGCTCATTAACCTCGTAAGCATTTTCATCCGTGTTTCTATTGACTTCATCAATTTGTGCACATGGGAGCAGGAATCGAGGGAGCTGTTAAGGCATGGATCTGGTCTCAATAGCTTCAAGATGAGCGGTTTGAGATTCTCGCAAGCTCGGTTCCATCCTTACCATGCTCCCCTCAAACTATTATCTAATTCCTTTAAGCTCAGTCTTAGCTTGTCATTAAAGCTTTCCTTCAAATTATCCATTCTCGTCCTGCACCTCATTAGTTAGGGATCTAGCCAACCTTGCAGTTAGGGCCGTCACTTAACTACGTCCATCTTCATTTTCAGCTACTCCCCTAAGAACTTCGCATTATTTTGCAAGTTAGCTTGCATGGAGTCCAAGACAGATCTAAGGTCCGAATCCGTGGGTCGGCTGCCCTCTGGAATTGATGGCATGAAGGATTAACTTTCTCAAAGTTTCAAGGACCGTAGGCATGTTAACTTCGACGAAGGCATCGTAAATTTGGTTAAGCATCTCATGCAAAGCCAGTCTTGGAAACCGCATCTCCTAATGTGGGCTTCTAAGGACCCTCGAAGGGGTCACGCCCGAATGCATCAAGCATGTTTCAGCTCGCTGGTCTTCACCGCAGATGCAGCTTCAGTTGTTTGAGGTTGAGGTAATTCTCTCCTCTCTTAATGGCATCAATCATTGAATATTTAAGAGAGGCTAAATCAAGTGATTGAGCATTGAGCTTTCAGTGGTTCGAGAATTAACTCCCGCTTCGAGGGAGCGTTTTGAGGTAAAGCAAGAGTCGCATATGACCCCGGGTTTGTATGCGCACCCGCCCCCGAATAATGTGTAAAGTGGCGCAAGAGGATTTGGGGAGTAGCCGTAGAGGGGCTGGTATGAAGGAAGAGGTGCTAAGTTTGTGTTACTGTGGACCCTAAGCCAGCGGGGTGCAGCTTGGATTTCTAAGGTGGAAGAAAGGTCGTGGGAAAATGTTTGAGATAGGAATGGTATTGGGTCTGGGGTTGGGTGGAAAGGGTCGGGAATGATAGGAGTTGTTTGGGTTAGAATTCTGGGTGGTCATGCGGTTTATGTTGGGATTCTGGGGTGGTTGAAATGGTCAAGATGGTTTCGAGTTGTGGTTTAGATATGTGTCGCTTGCCAGGTTGAGGAGGAATAGTGGTGGTTGGAGAAATTGCGGTTTTGGTGTGTGGGGGAAATACGTGGGAAGAAGAATTTTCTCGAAGGAATTCTGTATTTACCGTGTGGACAAAGAAATGTGGGAATGTCATGTCAGTTGGGGTTGTTGCAGATTTTGGTGAAGGTGGAGAGAGGAAGGAGTCAAGGGTTCCTTTAGTGTTTGAAGGAGGAGGGGAAATGGAGTTCATCATCATCACTAGGACATTCCTAGGGAATGATGAGGAAATGGAAGGGCCTTTAGGAGGGTTGGGGGACCAGGCTTGGAAACGCTTTGGGTAAAGGAGAGCTTCGAGGCTCACAAGGGTGGTTGAAGCCGGATTCTGAGGTGGAGGAGGAAAAATCTCTATTAGGAAGTGGGCTCCTCAGCCATTTCAGGTGCTTACGCTAAAGGCCAAATCCGCTCGTAAAAATGTTTCAGGCCCTTTCTTTGGGTTGCCCTTTGTGGAGGTTTTCCTTACTACCATTTTTAGTCTTTTCTTTTTGGATTTTCCCGAGCGGCTGCATCGCTTGCGGTTTTGGTGAGGGAGACTGGAAAGGTGAAGAGTGGTGTGATTGGATAGGGGATTGAGGTTGGGTTTGGATGGGAGAATGAGGTTTGGATGGTTGTTGAGTTTGAGGAGGGGATTGCGGTTGGATCGGGCTGTTGCGATTGGGGAGGAGGCCGAGGTTTGGGTGGTTAGGATACGGCTTAGATTGTTGGATGGTTTCCTTTCCTTTAGCCGCTCTCCTCTGCAGCCTCTCTTCTAGTCTTTCCAGCTTTTTCTCTATGAAACTGGAGTAAGTCCTCATCATTATGAATTTTTCTAAGCCATCTTTTCGCCGCAGCTTGCCATAGGAGGAATTTCAACCTCTCCATCGCCCGCCGCTTCAACCGGCTTCCAACATGGATCCAGCATCCTCTTCGCTTCAACCTCGATGGGTTCATCAACTAATACCTTTTTCTTCAAATACCTTGGCTTTCTTGGCCCTCCAAATCTTTCAACGTGCGGTTTGGAAGTAGTGGTCTTTGCTTTCTTCAGAGCCGCTCAAGAAACACGGTCTTCCCTTTCTATGCAACATTGACCGCTTTGCCTTATCAGCAGTCTCAGGGTTCATGGCCACATAGGGTTCTTTTGTTGGAAGGCGGTCAGAATACCATAGTTCTATAAATTGGGCATCACCATTCTTGAATCGGAATAGGTGACAAACATTAAATCCCAAGGATTCTTCTTCACTTGACCAATCCACCATCAATTCTGAATTTTGCAGCATGTGATTTTCTAAGTGTTGGTAGTCTGCAAAGATGGCGGTCAGGAGCCTACAGAAAGGTCTCCACCTTTGATCAAATCCTCTCTCCTTTGATTGGTATGTATCAATGACAGAAAGTTCCCTCATAAGAATTTTAGGCCAATGGAGGGGAATGTTGTTGTAGATGGTAAAGCAGTACATCCACTGCTGGCTGGTGAAGTTTTTGTGGTTCCCATTCTTACCAAAAATTGACTTGCCCACCAAAAAGCATAGGTGGCACACCAACTCACCAAAATATTTTCTAGGGACTGCTTTGTACTTTCCCACTAGAGTTGGTATCCCTGCGGTTGTAGATGCGGTTGCATCTAGGATTTCTCGATCAATTCTTTCTTCAGCTCCAGGGACATTGAACTCATAAGCATTTCGAATGTCCATGTAATCAATAGTTACGTCCATTCCTTGGACATTTGCAGTCAGACATGGAATCTGCTTTCCATTTCTTAACTTTCTATTGTCTGAAATTGCGTTTGAGTAGAACTGGTCCACATACGAAGGAATTGCATAGGTTTGGTTTTTGTTGAAGAGGGGAAGAATTCATAATGCTCTCATCCATTTGATCATTTACCTTCCAAGGACATCTTGCATTAATTCCTCTTCTCTTATTTTCCATCCAGGTAGGAAAAAATGAGGATCCTACAAAAATAAAGATGTAAAGTTAGATCAATTTTCAAGAAGTCATAGTTTACATGCGGTTTAAGCACCCATGAGGTTTAGCAATGGAGCAGTTGAGAAAATGAGATTTATCAATTCCAAGTGAACTATGAATTCAATCCAAAGAAATAAACTTCAGGACTCTAGAACATATTTACCAGTACGTGGCATTATTAAACTAAATTTATCCCACACTTCAATGAAGTTCCTGTTAGGGAAGGTTATGGTTTCCAGCTTATATACTAAGTAAAAACTCAAGAATGCAACATGAGAAGTGAGAAATAGCATGTGGTTTTATAGAAGAGAAGCAACATGCGGTTTCAAATGATATTTATAAGTTGTTTTCTACATGCGGTTTTAACCTATGCGGTTTAACCCTAAGGAAGCATGCGGTTTTGAGAGATGAGGTTCTAAGGTAAGTTCAATACAAAATTTTCAAAAAAAAATATTTAAGTATGGAAAACAGAATTTGGGAATCATGCAATTCAACATATAAAGTATTTTCTGAAAAAACATATGAACAGTTCATGAACATACTAAGAACACGAAGAACATGAAGAACACCAAGAACAGAGATATCATGAAAGTTCACCAAAATCAATAAATTGCATATAAAAATGATCACATTAAGTACTAGAGTAACAATATAACAATAAAAATGCGTCAATTACCCAGAATCATGAAGAAAAAACTAAGAATATGAAATGGGTTTCGAAAACCCTTAAACTGTAAATCTCAAAAATTGACTGCCTATATGTGTATAGATCATCAAATAACTTGTACAAATGAAATCCATACATAAATACGAACAAAACACAGCAATTTTCAATCAAAATATGTAAGAAATGAAGATTTAAGCAACCAAAAATAGTAAGGCATACGAAGGGTTTTTGAACAGTTCATCCATTAAGTGCATTTGGCGTAAATTAAAGTTTGAAGTAAGAAACCATACCATATCGTTGAATGCTTTCTTTGGACCTCGAGGGATGGTTGTATCTCTTGATCGTTTAGGACCCATTAACGATTTAGTTTAAGTTGGAAGTTTTAGAGAGAGAAATATTGAGAGAGAAAGTGCAGACAAGAAGGTACAGTGACAGAAATGGCAGAATGAAGAGTTGAAATTGTAGCACTAGAAAGATATATATAAGTGGTTATTGGGTGGAGTGAAAATATCTAATGATGGATCCACTTTCCAAATAATTGAACCACTATATCAGCTCCACCCTTTCACCTTCTTCACACTGTACCCCAATGATCCGATGAGAAAGATTTTAATGCAAATATTTCTTTTGCATTAAGTGCATTTAAATTTCAAATTATTATGGGAAAATATTTGCAAAATTACCCTTGTGCAAATAATTTGTCTTAAGAAAGACAAGGACCAAATAATAAATATAAAAAACTTACCTAGATCCACGTGGCATGCAGTTTGAAAAAAAATAATAAAAATATTTTTTTTAAGGATAGAAATATCAAACCGCATTGGAGCTTCTTCAAAGCTCATAAATAGAAAACATTAAAAATTCTTTGTGTTGAAACGCGGTTTTGATCATGCGGTCTTGATGCTGCATGCGGTTGAGAACATGCGGTTGACCTCATGCAGTTTGTCCACGCGGTTTCAACAAGAGTAGGTCTGAAACCTCAACAGGATTTTTACCTAACCAACATACTTATCACACAAGTTAGTAATAAAAAGTATGGACTTATTTAAGTTCAAGCATACCCATTTCTCCTCTAAGGAATGAAAACCTTTTATAGTCAAGAGCTTTGGTGAGGATGTTAGCAATCTGATTATCTGTCCCCACATACTCTAAATGGATGTTCCCTTTTTCCACATGGTCTTTGAGGAAATGATACTTGATGTCTATGTGTTTGGTCTTTGAGTGCGTGACAGGGTTGTTGGAGACTGAGATTATTGATGTGTTATCATACATGATTGGGCAGTTTCCTTCATCAATCCCATAGTCCACCAACTATTGCTTCATCCATAATATTTGACAACAAAGAAATTCCAAAGAACAATGTATTCATCCTCTGTAGTTGAAACAGTAACCGAGACTGAGACTTGTTTTTTGCTGGCCCAAGCAACTTGTCTATTTTCAAGGAAGTGACAAGTTCCACTAGTACTCTTTCTGTCAATGGTGCAAGCTGCATAATCTGCATCTGAATAACCTACAAGCTCAAAATTTGAATCTTTGGAATACCAAAGTCCAAGATTAGTAGTTCCAAAGAGGTAACGAATTATACGCTTGACCGCACTTAAATGTGCTTCTCTAGGATCAGCTTGATAACGAGCACAAACACTAAACATAATATCTGGCCTACTAGCAGTTAAGTAAAGTAATGAGCCAATCATACCTCGATATAATGTTTGACCAACCTTTTTACCTTTTAGATCTTTATCTAGTTTATTGCCGGTAGCCATGGGAGTATCGTATGCTTTTGCATTTTTCAGTCCAAACTTCTTGATTAATTCCTTTATGTATTTGGCTTGGCTGAGGAAGATTCCTTCATCACATTGTTTGATTTAGAGCCCAAGGAAGTACGTCAATTCTCCCATCATGCTCATTTCAAACTTGCTTTTCATTATATTTTCAAAACGCTTACACAATAATTTATTAGTAGAGCCAAAAATAATACCATCAACATAAATTTGAACAAGTAATGAATGATTATTACATTTAGCAATGAATAGAGTTGTATCGATTTTACCCCGTTTGAAGCCCTTTTCTAGTAGAAATTTTGATAGAGTCTCATAACATGCCCTTGGAGCTTGTTTGAGTCCATACAAAGTCTTTTGGAGTTTGTAGACATGATTTTGAAATTTGGAGACTTCAAATCCAGGAGGTTGAGCAACATATACGGTTTCTTGAAGTTCACCGATGAGGAAAGCACTCTTAACGTCCATTTGATTTAGCTTGAAACGTTTGTAAGATGCATAGGCCAAGAAAATTCTGATTGCTTCTAGTCTTGCAACTGGAGCAAAAGTTTCATCGTAGTCAATTCCTTCTTCTTGCCTATATCATTGTGCAACCAACCTTGCTTTGTTTCTGGTGATGCTTCCATTCTCATCCACCTTGTTTCTAAACACCCATTTTGTTCCTATTACTTCTTGATTATGAGGTCTAGGCACTAATGTCCAAACCTTATGTCTTTCAAACTGGTTGAGTTCTTCTTGCATTGCAACAACCCAACTTGAATCTTGGAGTGCTTCATCAACTTTCTTGGGTTCAATTTGAGATAATAGAGAAGTGTGCTCATCATAGTTTGATCTCCTTGTTTGAACTCTGGAAAATAAATCACCAATCACATTTGAGAGAGGATGACTGCTGACTTCACGAACCTCGGGGGATAAATATGGTTGAATAGAGGTTTGCTTAAGATCTTCAATTGGAACATCGTTAGATCCTTCAGTGAAGTCATTGAATGTAAGTTGACGAAGAGGTTCAATTAACTGAATGGATGAGTTCTCATCTAAATCTCCCCTTGAGGTTGCATCTGGAGTTGGAACTTCAGGTACGGTTTCAAAATTGTTTGAGGGAAATTCATTTGATATTGATGAATTTCCTTGAGTTGATGGATTTTGCGGTTCTTGAGGTTCAGGTGCGGTTTCAAAATTTTCACTTGTTTCATTAGTCTCAACAAAATCATCAGCAACATTTGGACCCAAATGTGGCTCAATGAGAGAATGTTCATCAAAAGTAACATTGACAGATTCTACTATCTTTAAACTAGATTTATTAAAAACACGAAAAGATTTGGAATGTTTAGCATACTCAACAAAAATACCTTCATCAGCCTTAGCTTCAAATTTACCTCTGTTTTCTCTTCCATTATAGAGGATAAAGCATTTGCAGCCAAAGATTTTGAAAAAGGCAATGTTGTGGGTTCTTCCTCTCCAAAGTTCATATGGAGTTTTGTTGATGAGGGAACGGTTTTGAGTGAAGCATCTCGTGTTAGACTTGCTTGACCCAAAAATGCGAGAAAGCTTTGCTTCAGATATCATTGTCTTTCCAGCCTCAATCAACGTCCTATTCTTTCTTTCCACAACTCCATTTTGTTGCGGAACACCAGCTGTAGAAAAATTGTGATCAATTTTATGGTCATCACAATATTGAGCAACACCGTTGGTTTTGAATACTGTTCCATTATTAGACCTTACACTAACGATGTCGTCTTCTTTTTGGGTTTGGAACCGTCTAAAGAGTGAGGTTAGAATTTCATAGCAATCATCTTTTGTGATTATTATTTCAACCCACGTGTATCTTGAATAATCATCCACTACCACTAAAGTATATCTATTTCCTCCAATACAGGCAGTGGTGACGGGTCCAAACAACTCAATGTGAAGCAGTTGTAAACATCTTGAAGTTGACGATGTAGTCTTGCTGGTGAAAGACGACGCGGTTTGTTTACCAAGTTGACAAGCACTGCATTTTTCAGGATGATGGTCAGCCATTTTGGGAAAACCGTTGTAAGTACCCCAATCTGGATCGCTCCCTTCCAAGCGCACAGGAAACACCACGGACTCACACAAACGTGATCCCGAACACCCGTAGCCTTTAAAAACCCAAAAAAACCACCAACCAAACCAAGGTGGGACCTTACTGGGATTAAAAAAAGGCAAAAGGACTTTTTGGAAATTTTGGATAATATTGGGACTGCAGACTGGTCCGTGCGGACCACTATGTACCCAGACATCATAGTTATAAAATCCCCTTAAAGTCCACAATATTCCCTTAAATCCAGGAAAACCAAAAAATTGGTAATGGCAGGCTATGTCCTGCGACAACTTTGGCCATTTTTCCAACCCTATAAATAGAGGGCTCCCCCTCTCATTTCTCACACCTCTCCCTTCTCTCCTCTCTCCCCCTAGTATTCAGGCTCCCCTCTAAGTCCCTTCGGGTCAATCCCGGTCCCTTTCGGTTCCCTCTGGGGCATTTCGAGCCCCCTCGCGGTGATGCGAAGCCTTGTCGAGCACTTTCGAGATGCTCCCGAGCTGCCCCGAGGCACTCCCGAGGTATCCCGAAGCCTTGCCGGTCCATCCCGAGGCATTCCAGTCCATCCTGAGGCGTCCCGGTCCATCCCGAAGCCCTGCCGAACAATCCCGGTCCATCCCGAAGTAAGCCAGAACTCTCCCCGAGTACAATCGACGATCCCGAGGCACGCCAAACCTTTGCCCGAGTACAGTCAACAATCTCGAGGCATCCCGATGCACGCCGAACCTCTATCTGAGTACAGTCAACAATCCCGAGGAATCCCGACGCATGTCGAAACTCAACGCGAGCACAACCGACGATCCCAACGCACGCCGAACCTCTGCCCGAGTACAACCGACACTCCCGAGTCACTCCGAAACTCTGCCAGAGGACGTACCTGACACTCCCGAGGCACGCCGAAGCTCGTCCGCAGATACACCGTACATCCCTCGAAGGCCCCCGGTCCTGTCCAAGCACTATTCACACTCAAACACATCCCAAGCGGAAGACAGACACAAACCAACATTGGTAAGGCTTCCTTCCTTTACTATTTCAATTCATTTCAATACATAGCAAACAATGTAGACATCATATACAACATGCATTTTTAAAAGCACATACACACAGACAAAACTTTTAAAGAAAGAGGGGTATCGAAAGACTCATTTTTACGAGGCGACTCGGGTGAGCTCTGCTATTCTCTTCCCGAGGCATAACAAGACCTCGGAATCAAAAAATCTCATCACACAACAACAATTTTTTAAACTAAGCCATTTTTCAATGTTTTGGGCTAAATCAAACGGCGTGGCGACTCTAAAACAAACGCAGACACCTCCCGACAACCGCGAGATGTCGGGCCCGTACGCGAGGCGGATCTGGGTAATTTCAGTTGGCGACTCCGCTGGGGACGTTATGTTTTAAAAACTTTTAAAAATACAAAAAAAAATCATCATAATACATCTATGTACATACATTTAAAAATTCTGCAAAAATTTCTGTTTTCCTCAAAAAAAGAATTTTAGTGACCGCACACTACTTGTGATGAATGTGTATCCGAAAATTTTTCCCATTTTTATTTGAAAAATCAACGAAATGTAGTCGCCACGCCATTTTTGTTTTAAGGGCCAAAACTTTGAAAAAAGCCCGAGATCAGAGATTTAGGTTCGGAGGTCATGTTACACGCCGGGAAGGACACGTTAGTGTGCACCCTCCGGAATGCCTCGTAAAACGAGCTCTTCCAAGCTGAAAATCATTTGTGTGTGTGTGTGTGTGTGTGTGTTTTGGCCAAAATAAGTTGAAACTCAGAAAAGTAAAAATTGGGATATCTTTTTAAGACTTTAAAATGATCCCATGATTTTTTGGAAGATTTTGGATTGAGATTTGGTACTCAAAAGACCTTTTGAAGTTGAGAGCCATTTCTGCCAGAATGAAAAAGGCAGTGGACCTTTGATTTTGAAATGGATTCAAGGGTCTTAAAACTTCATAATATGGATAAACTCAGAAAATGAAAGTTGTTCTAGACACCTTAAATAAGATTTGTACGAAGGAATTTTCCATTTTGGAGAAGATTTGAGGGGTCAAAACCTTCTGGAAACCTCAGATATGAGATCTGGATTCCCAGAAGCTGATCAACTAGCCTCTGAAAGAAAATTTGAAAAGAGGAGTTTTACTCACCCAAAAAATAAAGTAAAAATATGTATGGAAATATCTGGATGTTGGCTACAAAAAGTGTTTTGTAGTCAACACCAAATTCCACATTTATCTGTGCCTAAAAAATTAGACCATGGACTGAGGTCTGGGAAAATTGCTACTGGACAGCAACTTCCCAAGAGAGAAAATGTGATTTTAAGGGGGTTTTGCATCCATGCTTGTCCCCATTTCCCTAGGTTTTGGTTAGTGATCACTAGACATTTTAGTGGTGAATCAACTATACCAAGCCATCCTTGGGGTACATTAGGACTAAGCATTTCATTTGCTTGGGAAGGGGATTTTTATCCTTTGAAAATGAGATTTTATGCTTGAAAATGGTTTTTGGGGTTTTGAAAATGAGTTTTCTTTGCAAGAAAGTAAGAGAACTTGAAAATAATTTTGATCTTTGTAGAAGATCATCCATGGAGATGGTCTTCCATGGTGATCTTCTTAGATCTAGAGCAAGAAGATGAAAGAACTACATTTTGTAGTTTGCAAATGCATGCATGGTTGGAGTTTAGGGTAAGGAGAAGGAGGGTTTACCAATCTTCCTTGTGTTCTTGAGTTTTTGGCTTGAGTGTATGAGTGTTTAAGGCTTAAGTATGAGAGTGAGTGGATGAGTGTGAGTTGGGAAAGATTGGAAAGAAAATGGTGACAATTCTTGAAGAATTCTCACTGTTTTCTCTCTATATTTCGCCAGAGGTTCGGTGCAATTGTGTTTTTTTTTCTTATTTTTGTGACTGGAGGGCTCAATTTATAGCCCTCCTGAAATGACAAACTCATCCGCGCGGACAAGACCCTTCAGCGTGCACTGTTCATTAAATGCAGCTTCAGCTTTGGACAAGATGAATATTTCTTTTTGAAATTCAAATTAAACAGCCAGCTATGTTTCCAAAGATTTCTATTTATGGTTTTATTCTTTTGTTTTTCTTTTTAAGATTCTTTTTAAGGTTTAACCTTAAATAACAATGCCCATTTTACCCTCACTTTGTTAGAAAAGTTAGGATTGTTAGGAATTGTTAGAAATGTTATAACTTTCGTTAATTTTCTAACGAAAATTCTAACAAGCTCAAATTGGAGCACTTACAAGAGCCCTCGGCGACGGCGCTTTCAAGGAAGCGGGGTCGTCGATAAGAGTAAGGCTCCATATTTGGCGGATGATCGCAAAGTGATCGGGTGGCCGAACCTAGCGATAGGCTACCTACGTATCCCGAATGGGAATCAAGCCGGCCGTAGTTCGGGTCTGACCCGGAGATGATGGCGTTTTAGGTGCCTCGAACCCGATGAGCGAGTTCTGCCGGTCGGTTGCTGGAAAGAAACTCTGGGGGGTAAGAGATGACCATTTTCGGTCTCGATGGCTATCCGCTCCGCTGGGGATAGGAATGACCATTTTCTGGTCGATGGCTATCCGCTTCCGCGGGGATTTTTGTGATTTATCGTTTTTCTAGTGATAGCGTCTTAGGTGCCTCAAACCTTGGAGATGGCGTTTTAGGTGCCTTGAACCTTGGAGATGGCATTTCAGGTGCCTCGAGCCTTGGAGATGGCGTTTTAGGTGCCTCGAACCTTGATGATGATGGCTTTTTAGGCGCCTCGGACCTTGATGATGATGGCTTTTTAGGTGCCTCGGACCTCGATGATGATGGCTTTTTAGGTGCCTCGGACCTCGATGATGATGGCTTTTTAGGTGCCTCGGACCTTAATTTGAAATGGCCTTTCGGTGGACTTCGTCTGCTGCCGAAGGAGAGGGTGACCGTTTTGGTCGAGGGGCTGGACCTAATGATAGGCTACCTACGTATCCCTAGTGGGAATCAAGCCCTTTCGTAGTTCGAGTACTACTCGAGATTCCGTTGGCTTTTGGGATTCCGTTAACTTTGCTGGGGATTTTGTTAGCCTTTGCTGGGAAAAAATTGGACGTATTTGTCTGGGAAATCGGTCTTACGTTTGACTGCCGGGGAAGATTTTGATGAAAGATACGGGATCTCGTTATCTTTCTCGGGGAAATCGGTCTTACGTTTGACTGCCGGGAAGGATTTTGATGAAAGATACGAGATCTCGTTATCTTTCTCGGAAAGATCGGTCTTACGTTTGACTGCCGGGAAGGATTTTGATGAAAGATACGAGATTTCGTTATCTTTCTCGGGGCACTCGGTCTTACGTTTTACTGCCGGGAAGGATTTTGATGAAAGATACGGGATCCGTTATCTTTCTCGGGGAGATCGGTCTTACGTTTGACTGCCGGGGATGATTTTGATGAAAGATACGAGATCTCGTTATCTTTCTCAGGGAGATCGGTCTTACGTTTGACTGCCGGGGAATGATTTTGATGAAAGATACGAGATCTCGTTATCTTTCTCAGGGAGATCGGTCTTACGTTTGACTGCCGAGAAGGATTTTGATGAAAGATACGGGATCCGTTATCTTTCTCGGGGAGATCGGTCTTACGTTTGACTGCCGTTTGATGATTTTCTTGACAAGGGGCTGACTTTGGTTAACTTTGGTTAACTCTGTCAAGTTGGGGACTAAACTGCAGAGTCCCAGATTTTTAAAGGGCAAAAGGGTCATTTTGACCCTGACAATCCTATCCGCGCGGATAGGAGCGTATTCCAGAGGGTTTTAATGAGGGCCAACGCCCTTCCTCTTCCCCATTCAGTTTTTTCAGAATTACGAGAGCAGAGGGAGAGAAACCAGCAATTCCGCCATTGTTGCTCAAAAAACTTGAAAATTCTTCCGTTTTTCTTCGATTTTCGAGCAATGGAACACGGGGAAGGTGCTTTTCAAGGCCAAGGACGTGGCCCGGTGGCGGAGAGACGATTGGAGCTCGTCCGGATGAGGAGGCATTATACTCTTTCGCAATCGATTGCGGAGGAGCCCTACCCCGATGCTTGGCAACATTGGGCTTCTGATCCGAGTCTCCGAACGGTATACTTCGAATCTTTTCATTCCCTTTGTGGATTTCTTATTTGAAATTTGAATTTTGGGTGATTTTTGAAAATTTTTTTTTTTGAAAATTCGAATGATTGATGTTCTTGGCTTTGAATCTTGATTTTGATGCTTTGCATGTTGCAATGATTATGTGGGTATCCCAAAATATGCATTTTGCTTGGAGAAAGAATTGGCCTTTTCGCCATTTTTTTTTTGTAAATTCGAAAATTATGAATTGTGACTTTGATTTTTTTTTTTTTTTTTTTTTTTTTTTTGAAATTTTAATATTGCATGTTGAAAATTCGAAAATTGTGATGATGATTTTTTTTTTTGAAATTGAATATTGATATTGATGAATGATGCAATGCATGCATTTTGTTTGGAAAGAATGGGTATTTTGCCAATATGAGATGTATGTATGTTTAGGATTCTTTTTTTTTTTGAAAAGTGGGACGGATTTTTCCTCCCGTTGCATGTAAGATGGATGATATGCATGTATGCATTTTTTTTTTTGAAAATGGGACGGAGTTTTTATTTCCGTCGACTTCTTGTAGGATATGCATGTATGCATTATTTTTTTATTGAAAATTGTTGAATGAGATTTTGCTGAAAACTGTCTTTTCTGTGAGAAAAATGGGGCTATGTCTATTGCATGCCGTTATGCTGCCGAAATTTTCTTTTTTTTTTTAATGCATGTGTATGCTCTTTTTTTGTGCAAATGTAAATGCAATTTTTTTTTTGACATTTTTTTTTTCTTTTTTTTTTTGCAGGGCGGAAACCGTTTTGTGACGGAGCAGCTGAACAAAATGAAGACTCGAGGATCAGTGGAGTCCGTAGTTGACTTGTGGGATCGGCTTCCGGATGTGGGCCGAGGAGCTTTGCCGAGTCCGAGACAGATTGTTGTTGAGACGGGGCTTTGGGAGTTTGTCGAGTGCTTGAGGGGGCTGGTCAAGTTCCCTAAGAGCAAGGGCTTGATGTTTGCTCTGGCGCAGCACTGGTGGGATGCGACCCACACCTTTCACTTCTTCTGGGGCGAGGCTACGGTTACGCCCTCCGATTACGCTGCGATCACGGGCCTGTCCTTTAATGGACGCAGCATTGAGTGGCGGGATGGCTACAGCGATGCGGATCTACAGGCTCTTCTGGGATTTTCCCCTATTCCCAAAAAGGGGATGGGGATGGAGTATGCCGTGGTCTACGGTAAGATTGTGGAGACCATCGTGAGCTACGAGGCCGGGAGGAGAGGATAGGCGCCGAGCGCATCGCTAGGCCTTCTTGTGGTTTGCCTTTTCGAGCACGCTCTCTTGGACATGCCGAGGGGACGACAGCCTTTGCCTTGCTGAGGTCCTTGGAGGACATGGAGACGGCTCGGAGATGTCTCGTGGGGAGAGGCCGGGCCGGCGTAGCTTTACTTTGCTCTTCGAGTAGGTACAGCCTCGAAGGCCGTGAGCTCTTTGTACCGTTTCAGTTGCCCCCGGAGGTATAAGCTCTCTTTTTGCTTTCCCTCTTTTTTTTTTTTTTTTTTTTTGAGCACGCACTTTTCTTTTCAGACCGGATTAATTGGATTTTTACCTTCGCAGTATGGGCGTTGGAGTTTTTCCATCGTCACAATGTGGCGACACGGCGGAGTACGTCGGGCGTATCCGGCCATGCGCCCTTGGTCCAAGCATGCCCGGGAGAAGATAAGCTCCAGGGGGCGTACGACTCTCGTGTACGCGGATTGCCTTCCTTCGACGGAGGCCGAGACAGATGAGGGGATGATATTCTTCCCCGGGATCGCTTCGAGGTGGCGCACTCGAAGGGCGCCGAGATTTGACCGTGGCAAATGGAGGATTCTCGAGAGGTCCGACTCGCGATGCATATTATCTCGGGAGAGAGGGTGACGCGGCATGGCGTGAATCGCGAGGACACCGGTGGAGCCTCCCGCCGATATGATGCACTCCGAGCGATCGGTCCGTGACTGGGATGATTACCGAGCACGCCAAGACTTCTCGGATTTCGTGGCGATTGAGCCATATGCGACATTCGTCTTGAGGAGGCCGAGGATGCCTCGTGTTCCTGGATAGAGAGGGGCTTGGGATCCCGCGGTACCTCGGACGGATTTTTCATATATCCATGATGGGGTCCGATTGAGGGTGCAGATCCCTCACTCGAGCGGCTTCCACGAGCTTTCCGGCCTCGTCCGGTATGAAGGTATGGCTTTACGCTTCTACCTCTTCCTCCTTTCTTTCTTTTGTTTCATCATCTTTAGCATCACTTCCTTTTTTGACGCTTGCTTTTGTGCGCTGGAGGTGGTCGTCGAGAAGCCGACGAAGCAAGTGATCTGAGCCAAGAGATTCATCAGAGGATGGTCGCCATGGGGCTCCTTTAGGCTAGAGCGAGGCGACCACGGCCGGCGCCCGTCGACGGGAGGCTTCCCCTATTCGCTCGTAGACTTCTTCAGTAGACTCCTCTCGTCTCCTCTCCTTGATCACCGCGCGGTGCCGCCTTCGGATCACGTCATTCCTGGGATCCACACGGGCAGTGGACACGTATGGCGCACATGGCGGGTCGTCTTCGTACGTCCAGAGTCCGACGCCTTCACCTTCGGATACGATTTTTTCGCAGATCTCGCTTGTCCTATCGTAGCGTGCCGGTTGGTCCCGACGAGCCTCTTTCTCGGAGACGAGGACGATTCTCGAGCCCGAGATTTTCAGTGGCTCCCGAGGAGGCGGGCCCGAGTCGCAAGAGGGGCCGAGGGCGTACATCGGGCGCTAGAGACTCCGATTGATTTTTTTTTCTTTTGAGATTTGAGATTTGAGATTGAGATTTGTACTTTTATGCACATTTTTTTTTGTTCTTCTTTTTTTTTTTGGGATGTAATAATTTAGGCTTTTATTGATGTTTGTTTGTTTTTTTTTTTTTTATGCACACTCTTTTTTTTTTTGGAATGTAATAATTTAGGATTTTATTTTATGAATGCAATGCAAGATGAATGCAAAGTTGTTGCATGAGCCTTGGTTTTTTTTTTTTGCAAGGGTGTTAGCTGGTATATGGACCGGTTTGGGGAGGTTTTTGCACATGTGTTTCGAGCAACCGGGACGGAATATTCCTCTTTGGTGTAGCACTTGACTGTTGCAGATTTTTCATGGAAAACAATCTCATCCGCGCGGATGGAGTCCCGCATCCGACATTGTCCTTTAATTTTGCTTCAGATCCGGTCTCTCTTTATTTCAAATTCAAATATCCTCTTCAACCTCCAAATTCAAACAGCCATTTTCGGGAGAAAGAGAGAAAAACCATGGAAAACTTTAGAAAAGCTCCATCAAAATTGTCCCAAGAATCCCAAATGTCATTCTTCAACAAGTTCAAGGATTGGTCCCGGAGATCATGCATGAGAGGAGGTCCTTCTTTGAAGAAAGGTACAAGGTGAAGTGCTTATGGTCTCTCAAGGAATTGATTCCGGATTATGAGCTTTGAGGGCTTCTTCCTCATTTTGGGACACTAGAAGGCATGTCTTTTGCCTTTCCTTCAACGAGATTGTTCCGACTGTCGAAGAATTTCGGGCCTTGCTTGGAGGTCCTGAGGTGGAAGAGATAGCGGTTCCTTTGCCCGAGGGGCTTCTTTTGTTGACAGATTGTGCGTCCTCCTTCATCTTTCCCTGAGGAAGCGCAAGGTATGATCCGCGGTCCCGATCATTTTGATATTTCCGGCCTTCCCGATAGGTTTAGGGGCCTAGGCTTGGTGGATGATGCCTATTGGGATGCCTTTGCACTTTGTATGTTTGGCACCCTCGTTCATGGTCTATTCCTTTGGGATTTGCCATCGGTCTTTGGCCGGATGTTGTCGTTCACCGTCGCATGGGCGTAGATGTCGTTCCTTTGATTCCGGGGGAGACTTTTCATGCTCTTGATAGCCGGCTACACGGAAGACGGTATATGCACGGGGGCAGCCTGCCTCTTGACCCCGTGGCCGATGGAGCGTTGGGGTTCTTTTTCGGGAAACTCCCGATATGATCAAGCCTCGGACATTTGCCAGAGGGGGTTGCAAGTGATTTTGATGATCGTGGCTCATGGGAGCGTTGGATGGCTGGTCTCCGTGACAAGGATATCGATGGTCGCTGCCTTGTTGGCGGGTGGAGACTCGCAGAGTGCTTCAGACGGGTCCCATGTGGTCATGCTTCCGGGCTTTCTACCCAGCTTCTATATTCCGGCTTTAGTTCTCGAGACAATTTGGCTTGGAGCAGTTCCTTTGGGAGGGCTTTGATGATATAGCCACTGTGGTGGTGGCTCCTGCTTTCTATGGATGATCCTTCGTTGTTTCCATTTCTTTCCCGAGCATGGAGGTATGATGCCTTTCCTCCTCGGGTTATTCTCAGCGTCCAAGACCGGTGTTCTTGACCACTTGGTACTGGATTGGTATGAGAGGCATCTCGGGAGAGACTCAGTGGCTATTTTGAGACGGCGTGAGGCCATTGTGGGTGCGGAGGACCCGACTGCTTCGAGAGGAGGAGGGCCGAGGCGAGGGCCAACCCTCATGACAGAGCGGAGACGCCGTGACCGACTATGAGGCTTACGTCAAGAGACAGAGAGAGGAGGGCTCCTATGCTACCGCCTAGGCTACAGGAGATGAGAGATGACGCTAGGGCTACTAAGGCCCCGACAGAGGCCGGTTTGATAGATCCCTGTTCCTATACCTCGCAGCTTGGTAGGAGGAATACCGACATTTTTCCTGTTCGTAAAAGAAGACTCGAAGGGGGAAGAAGAGGGGAGAGGCCAAGCACGAGTGGCTTGGAGTGACTCCGAGGTTTCCGAGTATCCCTTTCTTGTCATGGCGTACACATTAGTTTGATTATGTATCTTAGTTTCTTTTAGCAGTTGCCGCTGTAGGAATGAATCGGGCTTAGACTCATCAAAGAGCTTTTAACTTGTAATGAATATTTGAATTGCTTTAGAGTTTTTCGAGACGCTTTCATGGTCTCGATCAATTGTATTGATGCCAAAGTATGGCTTTTATTTGTGTTTTAGACCGAACCGTTTCCGCCGCCTACGTTCCCTCATTTTGAGGAGCTCAGTCTTCGTAGTTCAACCCGATTTTTTTGTTGTTGTTTTTTTTTTTTTTGTTTTTTTTTTTTTTTTTTTTTTTTTTTTTTTTTTTTTTGCAACCCCGTTTTTTACCTAGGCCGCCCTTTTCGGGTTTTCAACCTAGTTGGGTATTACTCTTAGCACTCTTTTTTTTTTTTACGCGTAGCATTCCGCAGCCTTGTCACCATTCACCGGGTGTACAAAGGGATTCCCGTCGAGGTCCGCAAGTTGCATGGCTCCTCCCGAGAAGATCTTCCGGACGACATATACGGCCCGACCCATACTGTGCTCCCATTTGCCGAGGGGGTTGATACTGACCGGGGCTTTTCTTTCAAAACGAGATCACCTTCTGATCTCCCGATGCTTTACTTTCTTGTCGAAGGCTCGCCATTCTTCCTTGGTAGGCTCCTGGATGTGTTCCATGGCCTTCGCCGGCGTTCATCTAGTAGGGCCAATTCATCATGGCGACTGGAGCCATTCGACCTCGTTGATCTCGGCTTTCCAAAAAGATACCTGAGCGAGGGATCTCTAGCTCGATTGGGAGTACGGCTTCCATTCCGTATGTGAGGGCAAACGGTGTTTCCCCGCTGCCGTTTGACCGATGTTCTCAGAGCCCCAGAGTGCTGTGTGTAACTTCTGGCCAATCTCCGCCTTGGACACCATTTTCCGGATGATATTTTCCATGAGTCTTGTTTGCCGCTTCGACGGCTCCGCTGGCCTTTGGGGCCCGTAAGGAGATGACTTGTGACGGGTTATTCGGAATTCTCGCCAAAAGCTTTTTCACATTCCCCTTCGAAGTGGGATCCATTATCCGAAATGATTTCTACCGGCAACCCGTATCCGCACATGATGTTTTCTTTGATGAAGAGGGCAACTTTCCTTGAGTTGAGGATTTTGTAGGACTTTGCAGAGCATCCTTTCCGATTCCTTCGAAGAAATCACCAATCTCGCGTCTCTTTAGGCTCTTCCGCAGCCTCCCAAATTCACACTCGTCAAAATCTCTTCGGCACTTGGGCTCGATTTTCCTCTTTCCGACAACCTCGCTTAAAGATTTTTTTTTGTTGTTTGATTTTTTTTTCGTTTAATGTGTCTCGCTTTCTTTATCTAATGAATTATTATTAAGTGTTTTTTTTTTAATTCGTCATTAGTTAAAGTGGCAATCAAGGGATACTCGTAAAGGTTCGTCATTTCATTGAAAACGAAAAGGAATACAAAGCTTGCTGCACTCGTAGTCTTCGTGCGTAAGGCCACCTGACGACCCTAGAGACTCGATCTTAACAAAGAGAGACTCGGGAGGACTTGTCCTAGATTGACACAAAGGGACGGGGGACCAATCCAAGCTTGGTGATCATTTCCTCCTTGGTCGCGGACGGCCCGAGAGGTTTTCCCAATTTTTTAGCGGCTTTGCCATTGGTGGCCTCATGACTCCTGAACCGTGGCCGTTTTTGTTTTCCTTTCTCAATTGCCGCTATCATCTCTTGGACCGAGCCGAGATCAATCGTGTCTCGGCACTGACTTCTTCTTCGAACAATTGCCGCATAAACTGCACCATCCCAATCATCTCGAGGGAAATTCCGTGGCCTTAGCTTTTGGCACCGTCGCCTGAATTGTGTTTCGGATCTTCCCGGCGTAGGGAATAGTGGTTGTGAGCTTCTCGAACTGTTCCACTGTGTCGCACGCTCTCGAAGGTATACTCACTCTTCATGGTAGTGGTAGCCCTGTGTATCTTGGGTAGGTCCAGAACATTCTACGGACCGGGTTAGCCTTGGTTCCTCTAAACTTGTTGAGGCTATCCCGTAGCTTTAGCCATCCCCGCCGTAGAGTGGGCTCGTGATGTTTCCCGGTTGTGTGGGACCCTTTACAAAGTAGTCACCAAATTAGGACCGAAGGGGAGAGATTTAGGGTTGTCGACCGGGACCTTTCCCCGTGGCAGCCTTCAAATCTTTTTCCTTTTGCAAAGGTCCACCGAGGAGGCCTCATATCCTGTGCCGTGGCGAGTATTCTCGTCCTTTCACCTCGATGAGTTTGTGAGTTCCTTGTTGGTGCTTCCCTGCATCCGAGGCCGTAGATAGCTCATTTTTCTCATCATTTTCAAGACCGGAGGGATTTTATCCCGAGTGATTGTCAAATCTATGTTGCACACTTGGGCCTTGGGAGGCTCGACCGTGAAGCCCGTTAGCATGAGACCTTCCTCATCATGTTTGATTTCCGTAATAGGTATTCCGCCCGTATCTCGTGCCCTCCAAAGTGACTAAATCCCCATAAATGGTTGTCGATCCCCATTCGAGACGAATTTCACA
Source organism: Adenophora triphylla var. japonica (assembly GCA_022495995.1). NCBI lineage: Eukaryota > Viridiplantae > Streptophyta > Magnoliopsida > Asterales > Campanulaceae > Adenophora > Adenophora triphylla. The sequence continues at coordinate 3,877 of JAFEMH010008418.1, read as the reverse complement.
CACCGGTGGAGGCTTGAGGCGACCCCTTTGACTTGATGGAGCCAAGGTCTTCCCACAGGCATTGAAAGTAATCGGGATGTCGATAACCCGGAATTCCACAGTATCAATTTCGTCCAAACCAGAGGTCCAAAGTAGCAACTCCGAGGACCGCCGGATGTTGAGTCGTAAGCTTGACCGTGAGGGAGGAAGGCTTCAAGTCTCGTAGTCTTGATATCAAGCAAGCTCATGATCTTTGCAGGAAGAATGTTCATTCCGACCCATTATCAACCAGACCCGAGGGAGGCGTCGTTCATCCACTGACCGTGATGAAGAGAGGCTCGTTATGATCAGCCCCAAATTGAGGGAGGTCGAGATCTCGTGAAAGTGATTATATTCCCGTAATGGATGTTTCCAATTAGTTGTACCACATCATCGGGAGTAGCATCAATGGGCACGAGAGTGCGAGCTGTGCTTTCTTCCAAATTTCAAATTTATGGGGATAGGGACGAAGTGAGTAGAGACCAGAGGGAAATGTTGGCCTCGTGTTTGCTTTAACTGGGTGAGCACGGATCCTCTTTTTCGGGGTCCTGGAGTTTCAGCTATCTTAGCATAGGGGCGGCGATCTTCTTTTGGTGTTTGATCTCGCGGCCTTCTTATCCGCCTTGGGATTTCCTTGGAAGATCTCGCCAGCATCGGGTCAACAGATTAACTTCCTCATCCGTCGTCTCTTGACCGGATTTCTTCAATGCCGCTAAGGTCAATGGGGAGCCCTTTTGGCTATTGGCCACTTGGGAGCCTGACTGAGCCCAGCTGACAGCGAGGGGCCGAGCCGCACCGGCTCCTTCCCGGGCGGCCCTTATAACCGCTTCCCAAGTCACGGTGCCTTTGAGTCCGGGTGTGTGTTGTTGCCCTCGGATGGCCCACGAGCTAGGGCGTCCTCCGATTCACTCTCATGGCCGGCTCTTGCTCATAGTTATCATGCAACAAGAGTCGCTATTGTCTGGGACTCGGCGGCTTTTCGATCTCATCCCCGGTATAGTGCAGCCATTCCGATTCCCTTCGTAATACTCGTAGTTGGAGATGGTTATAGCGTTCGTGTGGGAGGCGCATCCAGATCATGCCGCTCTAGGACTTCTCCGAAAGCCGACATACATTCGGGGAAGGTGACCTCTTCGGGTAACCCCGACAAGGAGTGTTACTTTGTTCGGGGTGGATTTGATCTAACCATGGTTATTTTCTCATTTGGGCGGATGGGAGTTAATTTTCCTCTTTCGATCGATCTTCGACTATCGCCCGGATCTGACACCCGAAAACCCTTTCCCCAAAGCATGGTAGGCAAAGTGTTGAATTCTAAGACATCCACGTGTTCAGCATCCATGAAACTTCATGGCCTTCATGTCCTCTGCCTCATATTCGTCTTCCGAAGTTTCTTCGCTGCCGCTTGCCGATAACCAACCATTGTGCCTCGGCTCCCATACGGGCTCATTTCTCGGCATGATTGTTCCGCATTGTTTCCGGATCGGGGGCCTCAGCTGACTCTTTTTCACTCGTCATCATCATCATCATTGCCGTCATCGGAATCTTCTTCCCATACTACCGGGATTTCGGCGGAGAGGGAACGCCGATCAAACCCGTTAGGGAATATGGATGCGTGCACCGCAAAATTGTCATATGTTCCCATTCCCGCAAGTGGCAATTGTGACTCGCCTTTCTCCTCCCGTAAATTGCGGGGGAAGAGTGAGAGGGGGTGGCACGTATTTGACACTGTGTAGGATATAGAAGGAATCCTCCTCTTCCGATTCTTCACGCCGTTTCCTGGATCATATTCGGGCTCTCCTAGAGCCAATTTGAAGTGTACTAGCTCCTGCATGCTCTTCGGCCTCTTTGCCGATAAGCCCCAAGACAGCGCCCGCCGGAAGCTTTCTTGTTCGATTCTTCTTGATTGTTCCAACCATCTTGTGTAAATGGTTCTTTCATGTTCGAGCGGAAATGCCCCAGCTTCTTCAGACGCCTTCCCTTTATCCGAGAAATAGCGGGCCTCGTATTCTTGCAAGGAGTCTCCGACATGAGACCAAGATGGGTTGATTCGCTCGATATCCTCAAGGCCGAGGGGAATCCGACCTCGTGGATCCTCGACGAGGTCAAGCCAATGGGTATTTGGGGACTTTCATCAAAGCATCTTCCCCGGGCATGCGAAGATTCTCCGCATTCAATCATATTCACTCGATTATGGTTCCTCGGGCAGCTGGATTTTTGATCGTGTTAGGCCCTTCTGGGGCCTTCCAACTTTCCTTGCTCTATTAGCCCCCGAATTGCCTTTTTCAGAGTGAAAGCGCTTGTCGCCGATGTCCGTGAGCTTGATGAAAAGCACAATACTTTGTAGTATCCACGGGAGCATTCGGATTTCGGGTTGGAAATTCTCCAAAGGCCGCAAAGAAGCCTTCTTTCACCAAATTCCCTAAAGATGTCATTCAGAGGCATTCCAAAGTTTTCGAGATTCATGACCCGTGGTCCGGCTCTACCGGTTTTCTTCTCGGGAGCAAAAGGAGTCGTGTTGTTACATTCCCGTCCCGCATAGTGAATCATCTCTTTGCCCTTAGCAGAGCAGTGCGTAAGCTTCAGTGAGGAGCCCGATATCCGTAGGCGTGTAGCAAGCTGCATCTGATTGTAGGCCTTTTCAAACTTAGCCGCAGCAGTTAACCATGGCCCGTAAGTCCGAGTATGGGAAGTGACCGAGGGAGGCTCTCGTGATGTGGTTTCAAGCATGACCGGAAGATGTCCAGCTTGTTCCTCTTCGAAGGAGGGGTGGCCATTTCACCGAGTTTCGCATTCCACCGCTTGTAAAAGTCCCCAACATTTCTCATCGTGGCGCTCGCACTGTTGTTTGTAGGTCAACTCTATTTGTTTCCCATTCCAAGTTGGCCTTATATTTTTCTCGTGAAGGCATTGGTAATCTGGTCCCATGTGGCCCCGGCTTCGTGTTTCAAACTAAGAACCACTTTAAGGCACTGGACTTCAAGGATAGACTCGAAATAGTCACCCAATCGCTGATTGGTACATCCTTTCGCCTTTCATCGCCAAGGTATATGTGGTCCAAATGGGTTTTCGGGCATGCAGCCCCATCAAAGAGATCCAGATTAGGCATCACGAATTTGTGGGGCAGAGGAACAATAGAGTCCGGTCCGTAGGCCTAAGGCGTTCTTGCGCCGTCAGTTCCGATGACCGCGCTTTCATTTCCTGTGTTGTTCTATGAACCAGTGCCAGATGAGGGTCTTGTGGCGGAACCACGGCATTCAAGCTTAGCGGCCGAGCTAGAGAGAGGAGCTACCACCGGAGGCAGACTAGTGGAGGGAACGGCCGATCCGGACGTAGGTGAAAACTCCGTCCCGGGCCGAGTTACTCGGGAGCATGAGTAGAGCTCGAGCAAAAGGATAGAACCTGCGGCTTGCCGTTGATTTTCAACCGGTAAAGTAGGTGGAGGCAGCCCCGATTTAGCCTGATAACTTGGATTTCCAGAGTGGGGCCCGTAAGTAGGCTTCGAGCGCGGCCGTCCCTGATTGTTGAATTGCATGGCCGCCATGGTGAAGGTGTGTAGACCTGGGTACTGCGGTCCCGGTGATTCGGATGACACCGGATGGGAGGCTTGGTAACCTATAGAAGTCCGAGTGAGGAATGGATTCAGTGAGGAGCAACAATCTAGTACCGTTTCCGGTGAGGCTCCCCCATCGCGGCCCTGTGTAACTGCAAGCCGCGGCGTGCATTCCGAACCGCGGGGCCGTTGTCATTGAAGGTCCGGATTGATCGGTTCCGAACCGAGGCGGGATCCCCGATTAGCCGTGGCATTCCGAGATAGCCCCAACCATGAGAAGACATTCCGCATCGATTTTGCCCCCACCGA
>JAFEMH010008417.1:0-24864 GCA_022495995.1 Adenophora triphylla var. japonica | reverse complement strand
ATATAATATATAAAAGCGGAAACATTTCAAGACCATACAAGCTACGTGGAATTTCAAGTTAGCTCTATGTTCACCAATTATTAGCCGCCTTGTGTCAGCATTCAATGAAGGAGTTTTATTTAAGATTTTGATTTAAACACAAATTTTAGCTTTTAGAATCCAAACAAAATATTTTTAAACGTAATAAATTCAAACAACATGATATGGTTCAAATACTTCATCCGAAAGAATGTGACTGGTGGTAGAAAGTAGAAACATTGTCTTGGAGCATACGCTGATTTTCTCTTATCATTATCCCCCATATTAGGTTTTAGAATTATTAGATTTGTTTATTTTATTTGGATTAAATTTAATTTGTTTAAATTGTATTATTCTCTCCATCCTAAAATGAATGATTTTTTTCAAAATTTAAGAATCATTTTTAAAAAATTAATTTTAATCTAGAAAAAATAATTAACATTCTTTTAATTCATTTTCAAAATTTTAGATTTGTAAAAATATAATGAATTATGAAAAAAAATTAAATCAAAAAATTTAAAAGAACATTTATTTGAGACAATAATGGTTCATTCAATCTATATATTTATATAAAAGCGAAAACATTTCAAGACTTGAATGCAAGCTCGCCATCGTGAAATTCCAAGTCAGCTCTATGTTCACCAATTATTAGCGCCCGCGTGTGTCACATTCAATGAAGAGTTTTTATTTTAGATTTTGATTTAAACAAAAATTTTAGTTTTTTAAGAATCCAAACAAAATATTTTTAAACGTAATAAATTTCGGAAACTTAGGCGGTTAGACTACTTCATACAGAAAAAATGTGATTGGTGGGTAGAAAGTAGAAACATTGTCTTGGAGCATGCATGATTTCTTCTTCTTATCACCTTATCACCCATATTAGATTTTAGATTATTCCAGATTCAAGTTTATTTTATTGAATAAAAAGATTTAATTTGTTTAAAATTAGTATTATTCTTACGATCCTTCCTAAAATGAATGATTTTTTTCAAAATTTAAGAATCATTTTAAAAAAATTTAAGTTTTAATCTAAAAAATAATAATAAACATTCTTTTAATTCATTTTCGAAATTTTAGATTTGTAAAAATATAATGAATTATGAAAAAAAAATTAAATCAAAAAATTTAAAAGAACAATTATTTTGAGACAATAATGGTCATTCAATTTATATAATATATAAAAGCAGAAACATTTCAAGATCATGCAGAACCTTACACACGTGGAATTCCAAGTCAGTCTGATGTTCATCAATTATTAGCCACCATTTGTCACATTCATTTGAAGAATTTTATTTTAGATTTTGATTTAAACAAAGAATTTTAGCTTTAAAATCCAAACAAAATATTTTTAAACCGTAATAAATTCAAATATACTCGGTTCAACTAGACTTTTTAGAGTTCCGAAAGAGAATGTGATGGTGGTCAGAAAGTCAGAAACAATTTGTCTTTTAGCATGCAACTTGATTTCTCTTATCATTATCCCCCATATTAGGTTTTAGAGTTATTAGATTAGTTTATTTTATTGGATTAAATTTAATTTCTTTAAATTTGCATTATTCTTCTCCATCCTAAAATGAATTATTTTTTTCAAATTTTAAGAATCCTTTTAAAAAATTTAATTTTAATCTAGAAAAAATAATAAACATTCTTTTAATTCATTTTAAAAATTTTAGATTTGTAAAAATATAATGAATTATGAAAAAAAGTTAAATCAAAAAATTTAAAAGAACATATATTCATTTTGAGGCAATAATGAGTCCATAATCAATCTATCTATATAATATATAAAAATAGAAACATTTCAGAGACCATACAAGCGCGCACGCGTGGAATTCCAAGTCAGTTCTATGTTTCACCAATTATTAAGCCTTTGCCATGTTTCACATTCAATGAAGAGTTTTATTTTAGATTTGAATTTAAACACAAATTTTAGCTTTTAAATTCAAACAAAATATTTTGAAATGTAATAAATTCAAACTACGAGCTTCAAGCTACTTTATCCGAAAGAAATGGTGATGGTGGTAGAAAGTAGAAACATTGTCTTGGAGCATGCACTGATTTCTCTTATCATTATCCCCCATATTAGATTTTAGATTATTAGATTAGTTTATTTTATTGAATTAAATTTAATTTGTTTAAATTGTATTATTCTCTCCATCCTAAAATGAATGATTTTTTTCAAAATTTAAGAATCATTTAAAAAAAATAATTTTCATCTAGAAAAAATAATAAATATTCATTTAATTCATTTTCAAAATTTTAGATTTGCAAAAATATAATGAATTATGAAAAAAAAATTAAATCAAAAAATTTAAAAGAATATTTATTTTGAGACAATAATGGTCATTCAATCTATATAATATATAAAAACAGAAACATTTCAAGACCATACAACTCGCCACGTGAAATTTCAAGTCAAACTCTATTTTCTACCAATTATTAAGCCGCCCATGTGTCACATTCAATGAAGAGTTTTATTTTAGAATTTTGATTTAAACACAAATTTTAGCTTTAAAATCCAAACAAAATATTTTTAAAAGCGTAATAAATTCAAACTACACGTTGGGTTCAACTACTTCATCCGAAAGAATGCTGATGGTGGGTAGAAAGTAGAAACATTGTCTTGGAGCATGCTTGAATTTCTCTTTGTTCATTATCCCCCAGTATTATGTTTTAGATTATTAGATTAATTTATTTTATTGGATTAAATTTAATTTCTTTAAATTGTATTATTCTCTCCATCCTAAAATGAATGATTTTTTTCAAAATTTAAGAAACATTTTTAAAAATATAATTTTAATCTAGAAAAAATAATAAACATTCTTTTAATTCATTTTCAAAATTTTAGATTTGTAAAAATATAATGAATTATGAAAAAAATTAAATCAAAAAATTTAAAAGAACTTTTATTTTGAGACAATAATGGTCATTCAATCTATCCATATAATATATACAAGCGAAACATTTCATGACCATACAGTCGCCACGTGGAATTTGAGTCACTCTTATGTTCACCAATTATTAGCCACCATTTGTCACATTCAATGAAGAATTTTATTTTAGATTTTGATTTAAACACAAATTTTAGCTTTTAAAATTCAAACAAAATATTTTTAAACGTAATAAATTCAAACTACATCGGTTCAACTACTTCATCCGAAAGAATGTGATGGTGGTAGAAAGTAGAAATATTGTCTTTGAGCATGCACTGATTTCTCTTATCATTATCCCCCATATTAGGTTTTACAATATTAGATTAGTTTATTTTATTGGATTAAATTTAATTTCTTTAAATTGTATTATTCTCTCCATCATAAAATGAATGATTTTTTCAAAATTTAAGAATCATTAAAAAAAAAAAATTTTAATCTAGAAAAAATAATAAACATTCTTTTAATTCATTTTCAAAATTTTAGATTTGTAAAAATATAATGAATTATGAAAAAAAAATTAAATCAAAAAATTTAAAAGAACATTTATTTTGAGACAATAATGGTCATTCAATCTATCTATATAATATATAAAAGCAGAAACATTTCAAGACCATACAGCTCGCCACGTGGAATTTCAAGTCAGCTCTATGTTCACCAATTATTAGCCGCCATGTGTCACATTCAATAAAGAATTTTATTTTAGATTTTGATTTAAACACAAATTTTAGCTTTTAAAATTCAAACAAAATATTTTTAAACGTAATAAATTCAAACTACATCGGTTCAACTACTTCATCCGAAAGAATGTGATGGTGGTAGAAAGTAGAAACATTGTCTTTGAGCATGCACTGATTTCTCCTATCATTATCCCCCATATTAGGTTTTAGATTATTAGATTAGTTTATTTTATTGGATTAAATTTAATTTCTTTAAATTGTATTATTCTCTCCATCCTAAAATGAATGATTTTTTTCAAAATTTAAGAATCATTTTAAAAATATTAATTTTAATCTAGAAAAAATATTAAACATTCTTTTAATTCATTTTCAAAATTTTAGATTTGTAAAAATATAATGAATTATGAAAAAAAAATTAAATCGAAAAATTTAAAAGAACATTTATTTTGAGACAATAATGGTCATTCAATCTATATAATATATAAAAGCAGAAACATTTCATCACCATACAGCTCGCCACGTGAAATTTCAAGTCAGCTCTATGTTCACCAATTATTAGCCGCCATGTGTTACATTCAATGAAGAATTTTATTTTAGATTTTGATTTAAACACAAATTTTAGCTTTTAAAATCCAAACAAAATATTTTAAAACGTAATAAATTCAAACTACATCGGTTCAACTACTTCATCCGAAAAATGTGATGGTGGTAGAAAGTAAAAACATTGTCTTTGAGCATGCACTGATTTCTCTTATCATTATCCCCCCATATTAGGTTTTAGATTATTAGATTAGTTTATTTTATTGGATTAAATTTAATTTGTTTTAATTGTATTATTCTCTCCATCCTAAAATGAATGATTTTTTTCAAAATTTAAGAATCATTTTTGAAAGGCCCTTGCTTGATATGCAGATGATCAGACAGCTATGGTATTGGCTTAGTCCAGGATGATAATTGAATTGTGGAACTGGAATAAGAGAGATTTGAAATAATGGTAGGACAACAAACACAAAGAGATAATGCAAGTGTGTGAATGTGATTGCAAAAATGTAATAACACGAGAGAATTTAAAGTGGTTCGAGTTCACTCCTCCTTTATCATCCACCTTGACTGCAAACTTGACAAGTGAGATCAATTTTATTATAATCTTTAATCAACAAAAATTACAAATGATTGATTCGGGCAAGTTCCTTGAACTTCCTCTTCCTAATTAGTACAGTCAACTAGGGATACACTTAAGAGTACAGGTCTTAAGTGCTTTTACAACTTGAAGTACGAGTCTCAAGATTTTACAAAATAACTAATACACTCAAAGTACGGTTCTTGAGTGATTACAAAGCGATTCTACACCTAAAGTACGAGTCTTAGGTTTTGGGGTTTGTGAATTAACACACTGGGGTTGTTTTGTTGGTGAAGAGGTTTAGGGGTGAAGGTTTTGGTTTGGAACGGGGTTTTAAAGGTGAGGATTGGTGTGTGTGTGTGTGGATTACAGGAGGTGTGTGTGGGTGTTTGGAAAGGGTTTTTGACTGGGAAAATGAGTATTTTTCAGTGGTTTTGTTTGGGGAAGAACTCCTCTATTTATACCCTTTAATGTAGCCGTTGGAATATGACTGTTGCAGCTACATTAATGAGTTTTGACTGGTCTTTGTCCCACTTGTCCACACGTACGAGTCTTCATGAGCCGTCCTGAGCCGTGAGCTTGAACTGAGAGCTTCTAGAAGGTCTTCAGTGGTCTTCATTGGTCTTCATTGATGGACTTGATAGCTGTGAAGATGCGGGATCTAACTTGGTTGAGTTTGTGGTAACATGGTGTGAGACAGGGAGATGGTGTCGTAGCGAAGTCAAGGCCTGAGATCATGGCAATGCTTAGCTATCAGAGAGGATCTCTAATAAGGACTGAGATGCACTTGATGATCTTGATGACTTAGAGAGTGACTATGATTCATGTTTTTGATTGATTGAAAACATTGTATAAGGGAGAATCATATACATCGGACACATAGCTATCAAAGTGAAGAATTATGACAGATAACATCTTTTGATATAAACCCTGTTCTATATATATATATTCCTTTATCAAAACCAACTAACTAAGACATTGATCAAAGTTAGGTCCTAACAATATCCTTGGCAAGTCATAAAATTACATACTTAAAAGAGTAACTAATGGTTGTACCGTGAGCAATCAAATGAGATAACATTGAAGTTTGTTGCTTTTATGATTATATGATTATATGATTATATATTTTATTTTAAATTTTAAATTGAGTATTGTTAAGAATTATGATTTTAGGATTAAATTTTAAATTTTGAGTTTATATTTAAAATCTGAAAATACAACCCTTCATTGACTGTGACCCATGGTAGCTGACAATTGGTGAGAATGGATCATTATCAAATCACAATTTGATAATGATCCGTCTATTTTTTAAAATATTATATTCACACATTGTTTCACTGACCGGTGTTATGGCATGCCAAAAATTGTATTCTTAACCGACTAATCAATCAATTTAGAAATGAGATTAAATTTCAATTTCAAAAGATACACTTATTTTAAAGACTTTATAACCGACTTATTAATATCAAATTTTATTAAAGGTAATTGCATGAGTCATGGGGAATTGATTTTAAACTGTGGATTTCGAAATTATTTTAAATGTGATTGAATTTTAACTTCGAATTTCAAATAATTTTACAATTCTTTATTTACCCGTTTCTTACTTGTTTAAGTTTAATATGAAATTCAAACTTTAATATTTTAGGAATGACTTATGATTTGACTTTTGTATGAAAATCAAAGAGAAAAGTTAATTGAATTTAAATTTCAAATTAATACCACTTTCAAACATTTCCCGTAATACAGATAATGGGATATACTCAATTTGACTGTTATCTATGATAACTTCAAATTTAAGTAAGTATAATTACTAATTACTAATTACTAATACTAATCTATATAATATATAAAAGCAGAAACATTTCAAGACCATACAGCTCGCCACGTGGAATTCCAAGTCAGCTCTATGTTCACCAATTATTAGCCGCCATGTGTCACATTCAATGAAGAGTTTTATTTTAGATTTTGATTTAAACACAAATTTTAGCTTTTAAATCCAAACAAAATATTTTTAAACGTAATAAATTCAAACTACAGCGGTTCAAATACTTCATCCGAAAGAATGTGATGGTGGTAGAAAGTAGAAACATTGTCTTGGAGCATGCACTGATTTCTCTTATCATTATCCCCCATATTAGGTTTTAGATTATTAGATTTGTTTATTTTATTGGATTAAATTTAATTTGCTTAAATTGTATTATTCTCTCCATCCTAAAATGAATGATTTTTTTCAAAATTTAAGAATCATTTTAAAAAAAATTAATTTTAATCTAGAAAAAATAATAAACATTTTTTTAATTCATTTTCAAAATTTTAGATTTGTAAGAATATAATGAATTATGAAAAAAAAATTAAATCAAAAAATTTAAAAGAACATTTATTTGAGACAATAATGGTCATTTAATCTATCTATTTATATAAAAGCAGAAACATTTCAAGACCATACAGCTCGCCACGTGAAATTCCAAGTCAGCTCTATGTTCACCAATTATTAGCCGCCATGTGTCACATTCAATGAAGAGTTTTATTTTAGATTTTGATTTAAACACAAATTTTAGTTTTTAAATCCAAACAAAATATTTTTAAACGTAATAAATTCAAACTACAGCGGTTCAACTACTTCATCCGAAAAAATGTGATGGTGGTAGAAAGTAGAAACATTGTCTTGGAGCATGTACTGCTTTCTCTTATCATTATCCCCCATATTAGATTTTAGATTATTAGATTAGTTTATTTTATTGGATTAAATTTAATTTGTTTAAATTGTATTATTCTCTCCATCCTAAAATGAATGATTTTTTTCAAAATTTAAGAATCATTTTTAAAAAATTAATTTTAATCTAGAAAAAATAATAAACATTCTTTTAATTCATTTTCGAAATTTTAGATTTGTAAAAATATAATGAATTATGAAAAAAAAAATTAAATCAAAAATTTAAAAGAACAATTATTTTGAGACAATAATGGTCATTCAATTTATATAATATATAAAAGCAGAAACATTTCAAGATCATACAGCTCGCCACGTGGAATTTTTCAAGTCAGATCTATGTTCACCAATTATTAGCCGCCATGTGTCACATTCAATGAAGAGTTTTATTTTAGATTTTGATTTAAACACAAATTTTAGCTTTTAAATCCAAACAAAATATTTTTAAACGTAATAAATTCAAACTACAGCGGTTCAACTATTTCATCCGAAATAATGTGATGGTGGTAGAAAGTAGAAACATTGTCTTGGAGCATGCACTGATTTCTCTTATCATTATCCCCCATATTAGGTTTTAGATTATTAGATTAGTTTATTTTATTGGATTAAATTTAATTTGTTTAAATTGTATTATTCTCTCCATCCTAAAATGAATGATTTTTTTCAAAATTTAAGAATCATTTTAAAAAAATTAATTTTAATCTAGAAAAATTAATAAACATTCTTTTAATTCATTTTCAAAATTTTAGATTTGTAAAAATATAATGAATTATGAAAAAAAAAATTAAATCAAAAAAATTAAAAGAACAATTATTTTGAGACAATAATGGTCATTCAATTTATATAATATATAAAAGCAGAAACATTTCAAGACCATACAGCTCGCCACGTGGAATTTCAAGTCAGCTCTATGTTCACCAATTATTAGCCGCCTTGTGTCACATTCAATGAAGAGTTTTATTTAAGATTTTGATTTAAACACAAATTTTAGCTTTTAAATCCAAACAAAATATTTTTAAACGTAATAAATTCAAACTACAGCGGTTCAAATACTTCATCCGAAAGAATGTGATGGTGGTAGAAAGTAGAAACATTGTCTTGGAGCATACACTGATTTCTCTTATCATTATCCCCCATATTAGGTTTTAGATTATTAGATTTGTTTATTTTATTGGATTAAATTTAATTTGTTTAAATTGTATTATTCTCTCCATCCTAAAATGAATGATTTTTTTCAAAATTTAAGAATCATTTTTAAAAAATTAATTTTAATCTAGAAAAAATAATAAACATTTTTTTAATTCATTTTCAAAATTTTAGATTTGTAAAAATATAATGAATTATGAAAAAAAATTAAATCAAAAAATTTAAAAGAACATTTATTTGAGACAATAATGGTCATTCAATCTATCTATTTATATAAAAGCAGAAACATTTCAAGACCATACAGCTCGCCACGTGAAATTCCAAGTCAGCTCTATGTTCACCAATTATTAGCCGCCATGTGTCACATTCAATGAAGAGTTTTATTTTAGATTTTGATTTAAACAAAAATTTTAGTTTTTAAATCCAAACAAAATATTTTTAAACGTAATAAATTCAAACTACAGCGGTTCAACTACTTCATCCGAAAAAATGTGATGGTGGTAGAAAGTAGAAACATTGTCTTGGAGCATGCACTGCTTTCTCTTATCATTATCACCCATATTAGATTTTAGATTATTAGATTAGTTTATTTTATTGGAATAAATTTAATTTGTTTAAATTGTATTATTCTCTCCATCCTAAAATGAATGATTTTTTTCAAAATTTAAGAATCATTTTAAAAAATTTAATTTTAATCTAAAAAATAATAATAAACATTCTTTTAATTCATTTTCGAAATTTTAGATTTGTAAAAATATAATGAATTATGAAAAAAAAATTAAATCAAAAAATTTAAAAGAACAATTATTTTGAGACAATAATGGTCATTCAATTTATATAATATATAAAAGCAGAAACATTTCAAGATCATACAGCTTGCCACGTGGAATTCCAAGTCAGCTCTATGTTCATCAATTATTAGCCACCATTTGTCACATTCATTGAAGAATTTTATTTTAGATTTTGATTTAAACAAAAATTTTAGCTTTAAAATCCAAACAAAATATTTTTAAACGTAATAAATTCAAAATACATCGGTTCAACTACTTCATCCGAAAGAATGTGATGGTGGTAGAAAGTAGAAACATTGTCTTTTAGCATGCACTGATTTCTCTTATCATTATCCCCCATATTAGGTTTTAGATTATTAGATTAGTTTATTTTATTGGATTAAATTTAATTTCTTTAAATTGCATTATTCTCTCCATCCTAAAATGAATTATTTTTTTCAAATTTTAAGAATCCTTTTAAAAAATTTAATTTTAATCTAGAAAAAATAATAAACATTCTTTTAATTCATTTTAAAAATTTTAGATTTGTAAAAATATAATGAATTATGAAAAAAAATTAAATCAAAAAATTTAAAAGAACATTTATTTTGAGGCAATAATGGTCATTCAATCTATCTATATAATATATAAAAGCAGAAACATTTCAAGACCATACAGCTCGCCACGTGGAATTCCAAGTCAGCTCTATGTTCACCAATTATTAGCCGCCATGTTTCACATTCAATGAAGAGTTTTATTTTAGATTTTGAATTAAACACAAATTTTAGCTTTTAAATTCAAACAAAATATTTTGAAATGTAATAAATTCAAACTACAGCGGTTCAACTACTTCATCCGAAAGAATGTGATGGTGGTAGAAAGTAGAAACATTGTCTTGGAGCATGCACTGATTTCTCTTATCATTATCCCCCATATTAGATTTTAGATTATTAGATTAGTTTATTTTATTGGATTAAATTAAATTTATTTAAATTGTATTATTCTCTTCATCCTAAAATGAATGATTTTTTTCAAAATTTAAGAATCATTTAAAAAAAATTAATTTTAATCTAGAAAAAATAATAAATATTCTTTTAATTCATTTTCAAAATTTTAGATTTGTAAAAACATAATGAATTATGAAAAAAAAAATTAAATCAAAAATTTAAAAGAACAATTATTTTGAGACAATAATTGTCATTCAATCTATATATTATATAAAAGCAGAAACATTTCAAGACCATACAACTCGCCACGTGAAATTTCAAGTCAGCTCTATTTTCACCAATTATTAGCCGCCATGTGTCACATTCAATGAAGAGTTTTATTTTAGATTTTGATTTAAACACAAATTTTAGCTTTAAAATCCAAACAAAATATTTTTAAACGTAATAAATTCAAACTACAGCGGTTCAACTACTTCATCCGAAAGAATGTGATGGTGGTAGAAAGTAGAAACATTGTCTTGGAGCATGCACTGATTTCTCTTATCATTATCCCCCATATTATGTTTTAGATTATTAGATTAATTTATTTTATTGGATTAAATTTAATTTCTTTAAATTGTATTATTCTCTCCATCCTAAAATGAATGATTTTTTTCAAAATTTAAGAAACATTTTTAAAAATATAATTTTAATCTAGAAAAAATAATAAACATTCTTTTAATTCATTTTCAAAATTTTAGATTTGTAAAAATATAATGAATTATGAAAAAAAATTAAATCAAAAAATTTAAAAGAACTTTTATTTTGAGACAATAATGGTCATTCAATCTATCCATATAATATATACAAGCAGAAACATTTCATGACCATACAGCTCGCCACGTGGAATTTCAAGTCAGCTCTATGTTCACCAATTATTAGCCGCCATGTGTCACATTCAATGAACAATTTTATTTTAGATTTTGATTTAAACACAAATTTTAGCTTTTAAAATTCAAACAAAATATTTTTAAACATAATAAATTCAAACTACAGCGGTTCAACTACTTCATCCAAAAGAATGTGATAGTGGTAGAAAGTAGAAATAATGTCTTGGAGCATGCACTGATTTCTCTTATCATTATCCCCCATATTAGGTTTTAGATTATTAGATTAGTTTATTTTATTGGATTAAATTTAATTTCTTTAAATTGTATTATTCTCTCCATCCTAAAATGAATGATTTTTTCCAAATTTAAGAAACATTTTAAAAAAAATAATTTTAATCTAGAAAAAATAATAAACATTCTTTTAATTCATTTTCAAAATTTTAGATTTGTAAAAATATAATGAATTATGAAAAAAAATTAAATCAAAAAATTTAAAAGAACATTTATTTTGAGACAATAATGGTCATTCAATCTATCTATATAATATATAAAAGCAGAAACATTTCAAGACCATACAGCTCGCCACGTGGAATTTCAAGTCAGCTCTATGTTCACCAATTATTAGCCGCCATGTGTCACATTCAATAAAGAATTTTATTTTAGATTTTGATTTAAACACAAATTTTAGCTTTTAAAATTCAAACAAAATATTTTTAAACGTAATAAATTCACACTACATCGGTTCAACTACTTCATCCAGAAAGAATGTGATGGTGGTAGAAAGTAGAAACATTGTCTTTGAGCATGCTTGATTTCTCCTATCATTATCCCCCATATTAGGTTTTAGATTATTAGATTAGTTTATTTTATTGGATTAAATTTAATTTCTTTAAATTGTATTATTCTCTCCATCCTAAAATGAATGATTTTTTTCAAAATTTAAGAATCATTTTAAAAATATTAATTTTAATCTAGAAAAAATAATAAACATTCTTTTAATTCATTTTCAAAATTTTAGATTTGTAAAAATATAATGAATTATGAAAAAAAAATTAAATCGAAAAATTTAAAAGAACATTTATTTTGAGACAATAATGGTCATTCAATCTATATAATATATAAAAGCAGAAACATTTCATCACCATACAGCTCGCCACGTGAAATTTCAAGTCAGCTCTATGTTCACCAATTATTAGCCGCCATGTGTTACATTCAATGAAGAATTTTATTTTAGATTTTGATTTAAACACAAATTTTAGCTTTTAAAATCCAAACAAAATATTTTAAAACGTAATAAATTCAAACTACATCGGTTCAACTACTTCATCCGAAAAATGTGATGGTGGTAGAAAGTAAAAACATTGTCTTTGAGCATGCACTGATTTCTCTTATCATTATCCCCCCATATTAGGTTTTAGATTATTAGATTAGTTTATTTTATTGGATTAAATTTAATTTGTTTTAATTGTATTATTCTCTCCATCCTAAAATGAATGATTTTTTTCAAAATTTAAGAATCATTTTTGAAAGGCCCTTGCTTGATATGCAGATGATCAGACAGCTATGGTATTGGCTTAGCTGTCAGATGATAATTGAATTGTGCAGCGGAATAAGAGAGATTTGAAATAATGGTAGGACAACAAACACAAAGAGATAATGCAAGTGTGTGAATGTGATTGCAAAAATGTAATAACACAGAGAATTTAAAGTGGTTCAGAGTTCACTCCTCCTACATCCACCCCCACTGTCAAACTTGACAAGTGAGATCAATTTTATTATAATCTTTAATCAACAAAAATTACAAATGATTGATTCAGGCAAGTTCCTTGAACTTCCTCTTCCTAATTAGTACAGTCAACTAGGGATACACTTAAAGTACAGTCTTAAGTGCTTTTACAACTTGAAGTACAGTCTCAAGATTTTACAAAATAACTAATACACTCAAAGTACGGTCTTGAGTGATTACAAGCGATTCTACACCTAAAGTACAGTCTTAGGTTTTGGGGTTTGTGAATTAACACCTTTGGGGTTGTTTTTGTTGGTGAAGAGGTTTAGGGGTGAAGGTTTTGGTTTGGAACGGGGTTTTAAAGGTGAGGATTGGTGTGTGTGTGTGTGGATTACGGGAGGTGTGTGTGGGTGTTTGGAAAGGGTTTTGGTTGGGAAAATGAGTATTTTTCGGTGGTTTTGTTAGAGGAAGAACTCCTCTATTTATACCCTTTAATGTAGCCGTTGGAATATGGCATTGCGGCTACATTAATGAGCTTTGGCGGTCTTTGTCCCACTTGTCCACATGCGAGGTCTTCATGAGGCTCTTGAGGCTGTGAGCTTGAGCTGAGAGCTTCTAGAAGGTCTTCGGTGGTCTTCATTGGTCTTCATTGATGGACTTGATAGGCTGTGAAGATGCGGGATCTAACTTGGTTGAGTTTGTGGTAACATGGTGTGAGGCGAGGAGATGGGCTGTCGAGGAGCGAAGTCATTTTGTCGAGATCATGGCAATGCTTAGCTATCGAGAGGATCTCTAATAAGGGTGAGATGCACTTGATGATCTTGATGACTTAGAGAGTGACTATGATTCATGTTTTGATTGATTGAAAACATTGTATAAGGGAGAATCATAGATTTATCGGACACGCATAGCTATCAAAGTGAAGAATTATGACGAGATAACATCTTTTGATATAAACCTGTTCTATATATATATATTCCTTTATCAAAACCAACTAACTAAGACATTGATCAAAGTTAGGTCCTAACAATTTCCCCCTTTTTGGTAAAGGAAGATTTATTTAGAACATGTTTTCCACCGATTGATAAGAGAAATAATAAAAGAAGTAATCCAAGGAATCATATCGGGCGAGAGGTAATCAAAATGAGATTGAAGACTTGGAATTAATCTCGGGATGAGAAGAGTTCACAAAATCTTGTCATACAAATGAGGCAAACAAAACATATTGTCTTTAACCAAAAAAAAAATGTTCCATAACAAATACAATTATTCATCGGCCAATTGATCATAGAATTCATCTCTTTCTTGCACAGGCGATAGAATGCGATTTCTTTCATCCTCTAGCTCTCTTCTCATTTCGGGCTCAACTCCTACGTAGAAGAACTCATTGTTCCATTCCCAGGACATCCTTTCATCATACTTGAAGTATTTGTCTTCCTTTGACTTGATTGAGACCTTCTAAGGGGCATTTGATCATTTCGATTCTCATTGTGCCCCACAAATGTTTCTTCTTGTTCCTGGTTTTCTTGCTCTGCATGGGCACACTTGGATTGATACTGGTTGTGGTGAGCGATACTTGAGCATTAGTGAAGGAATGAGTGAATTCTTGAGGAGGGTTGGAAGCTGTAGGGGATGGAAATATTGTTGGAGAGTCTTGATCGGGGCTTGAGGAGCATCATTATCACTATCATTATCATAGGCTGTCGAGTACGAGGAAAGATCAATAACGGTTACGCTCTGCTTTGGCGACGGCAATGGAAGATCTGAATTCTTTGATCTCGGGAATAGAGACCAAGTTTTTGAAATGAGAGTTTTCATTGGGTGAGGTGAAGTTAATAGGATCTACGGTGATGAAGGGTGAAAGGTATGGCTCAATTCCTGGATTAAGAGTTGGGGAAAAGATGTTGGCAGTTTTGCTTAATAAAAGCATAATGGCACACTTTTGTTCAAACAGATGAAAGGAAAAGTGTTTTTGCAAGGTCAATGCACGGGGTGAAGACTAAACCCTTTGGCATATACAAGCATGAATTGAGTGAAGGAGAGATGAGTTGGGTGAAAAGAACTTCCCAATCAAGAAGAGTATTGGGAGTGATGAACTTTGGGAATGATGGGATTTGATGAACAAAGTTGGAGGTGGAGGAGGATCTTGACAGTTGCCATTTTCATAGGCAAAGAAAACTAACCTGCAAGGTTTCTTGCTACAACAATCAAACCATTTCTTGACGGTTCCCGAATTTTGGATAGGTGAAGGGATTTGCTATTTACGGGATGTGAGTTACATGGGGTAACCTTGTCCTTCTTTGCTTTGATGGAAGACATAGAGAAATCAATTCCATGACTAAGCATCCAAGGTTCCCTTTTGGGAAGGAAGGATTGATTTGGATTTGGAGGAATAGAATGACTTGGAGAAGCTGTGAGGGCTGTTAGGAATGGGATCCTTTATCGGATATGTCTTGACCTTGTCCGGCCCGGTATTGGACTTTGTGGAGAGGCTTCAAAAGGTTCATTTTCGGGAATTGGAGAAGGTGGCTTGGAAGGTGCGAGAGGATTGGGTTGAAACGGTTGGGATTGACTCGAGGTTTGGCCAAGACTTTGATTAAGAGACTGGAAGTGAATTGAGATTTAAGGAGATTCAAGGCTGCCCTTACTTCACTTTTGGCCAACCTTTTCTCAAGGATAGCTATCATAGCTTCCTCATTTTCTTGAGTTCCATCAAGCACAAGGCCTTTGCAAGCATTCACAATTGAGTCTCCTTTTGAGACAAGAATGGGATTAATCTCAACTCCAACCTTCTTGAGATTTTGAATGACCTTAGAAGTATTATCAAGATTCCCCCTTTCAATTTCAACGGTTGGGGCGGGATCATTTACGGGTTCGGTCTCGGGAATGGAAGGGAAGGTATGGCTATCTACATTCATATTTGTCACCTTGGGGTTTCTAGATGACTCACTGGTCCACTTCTTTTACTGCATTAACCTAAGTACGAGTTCATCTAGGGCCACTACTGATTCTTCCTCACTTAGAAAATCCTTAAGATACAAAAGAAACGGACCTTTTCGGTGTCGGGGTTTCCATCCAACTCAATAGCCTCAATTGCTCTCGGGATTTTAGCTAAGCTGTTGAGGTTGGGTAGAGGGGATATTCTCATCAATGTTCCCCTTAAAGGTTGCTTATCTAATGGTTCTTTGAGATTGAGGATAGCTTCAATGGTGATTGATGACTGGTGGGTGTGGATTTTGGGGAAATGGAAGGGGTAGATATTTTGGTTTTCTTTGATTTGGGGGCTTTCTTTTCAAGTTTTCTTTTCTTTGGTAATGATTTAGAAGGAATGGTTAAGGAAGATTGTACCTTTGATGCGGTAGGTTTGTCATTTGGAGGGGATAGGCTGCGAGGTTGCTTTCCTTTGTGAAGGGTTTTGGATAGGGCAAGAGGCTGAAGCTCTTGAGGATCTATGTTAGCATCACCGGCATCATCTTGATCCATAGTGTCAACCTCATGGCTATCAACATCTCCTCTTTCTTCAACATTCTTAGCATGGTGTCGAGAGATGGTTCCTTGGCTGTCGGCTATCAGATCATCCTTGCTTTTGCTCTTTTTGCTAGGAGATACCACGGTTCTCTTGAGCACTCCAGTTTTCTTGACATTGGTCTTTACTCCTCTTTTCATTCTCCTACTAGTAGCCAAAGCTATCAAATCTTTCCAATGATTAAGCTTTATTCTTGTTTCTTCAAGCATCTTTTCTTGGGCTTCTTTGAAACTTTCAAGGCTCATATCTCCGGCCTTCATAACAATTCCTTTCTTTTGTTTCAATGAAAAGGTTCTTTCATTGAAACATCTTGTTTCCGGCTTCTTTGTCTTGACCATTTCTTGGATAGAGCGAGGTTTGAGCTTTGGAATTAGAACCTCAAGAATTCCACTCATGAATCTGAAGTTGTTCATCCTTCCACCTTGCTTCTTGAATTTGAGAGTAGAGGATGAGGCGCAAGTTGGAAATTATGGAGAAGGACAATGCACCAATTTGTATCCTTGGTCATTAAGTGAGCATCTGCTTCCACTCATTTGATCCCATTTGGTCAAATGAGGATTGTTTGCCATCAATGGCTTTGTTGACCACATCCATCGGTGTTGACTTGAAGATATCATCTTTGTTCTTCACCATAGCTTTGTCTTGAACGGCTTTGAAGTCGGTGATTTTAACCCCAAGAAATTTTTCATAAGCTGTCTTTAATCTTTCGATCCTCTATCCCATATATTTTTCACGGCATCTTCTTTATTTGGAATTCCATAGACATCACTAACCATATCTTGAGTGATAGTTATCTCTACATTTTCTATGGTGGCGAGTTATTGAATTATCTTCATTGTTTCTTCTTCCTACCAAATAAATTTCTCTGCGAGTTCTTCATAAATTGGGGGTTTAGCTCCCATAAAATCAAGTAATTCATTTACCTCAAGCGGTTCTTTGATGAGGATTCCAACTTGAGTCATAGAAGTTGGGTTTGATGAAGTAACCATGAGCATCTGGGTACATTGCTTTTGGAGTCTACGCCATTGATGCTTTGAAAAAGAATTAGGGTTGGAGAAATACGATGGTAGATTGGAGAGGGAAAGAGAAGAAATTTAAGCGAGGGTTAAGGAAAAGGAATTTTGGTGATTGCGAAAGAGAGAGAGAGATAAATGATGAGTGGAACGTGGGTTTTAATGAGCATTGGGGGTTACAAAGTTAAGTAGCTTGTTCATATGAGCAGTGGTTTTTACCCTTCCCCATGTTGAGACATTTATTCCCACAAAACACAAGAAGAACATTCTCTTTTCAAGGAGATTTGCGGTGGAAGAGGCGGCGAAGGAAGTGACAATTGTGAGCAATTAACACGATCAAATCACTTAAAGTTTGCTTTAACCTAGTTTGAAAGAAATCTCGGCAGTTAAGCTAGTTTGAATGATGATTCTTTGCACGAGATAGCTAGGTGAAAATTTGCCTATAAAACAATGAAAACTTCGAGAGGAAAATTATTGATTGATTTACAAACAAAAATGGGAAGATTTTCTTCAAAGTTTAATCAAAGGTTATGGCTCAAACGGCTAAACAATTGGTCTTTGGGAAAAATGGTGAGGATGATTTGATGAGTGATGAGATGGAGATAGATAGAGAGACTTTCAACATTGTTGAAAGTTCGGAAAGTGAATGATAAGGGTAAGAAAAAGAGAGTGAGGGTTGATGAAGACATAGAAATGAAGGAGGTAGGCTGTCGGGGAAAAGATTGACGGTAAGGAGGGAGAAGGAATAAGACTTTTGGGAAGACAATCAAAGTTGATCAAGGAGAGTCAAGTAAGGGAAGGAGTAAGGTAGAAAGGGTATACACATTGGGGGAGTTGGTAAAGCGGGACGAGCTCGGACGGCTAAGGAGAGAAGCTTATTTGTCGGGAAGAAGGTTGAGCAAGATAAGCTTTATACACACTGTGAGCAGGGATTCTCTTTCTCCGGGAGTTGGTTTGTTGGAAGGTAGAGGAGATAACTTTGCGGGAGTGCATATATCTCCTTCTTCAACCATCTCATACTGTTCAACCAGGTTGTAGGTTGCTTGATCTGCAAGAGTACCTCTTGTGGAGAGGGTGGAGTCAAATGTTGGTCAACCATTTGCAATCACGAGGGAATGGTTCTTTTCGGGAGAATTTAGCTTTGTTACTCCAATGGAGGGATTGCTTGACCATATGATCCAGTTGAAGAGTGGTGGCCTAGAAGGGCAAGTCCTTCTCTCCAATATTCGATCACTTCCATTGATCCTTTCTTGGAGAGGCACCCGGTGTGGTTGCGAGGTACCAACAAACCTTGCAATCAACTCGGGAGGCTAGAAATGAAGGAATGAGTCTTTGGTGGAGGGTGCAGGGAGGCGTGACATTTCCAAAGAATGTCGACGGCGAGAGGAGAAGGTTTGAAGAGAAGAGAGTGGATGCGAGGATTGTTTGGTTTGGAAGAAGTTTTTGTTGGGTAAGTTGAGATGAGAGAGAAGAATTTGATGGGTTGTTTGTATGTTTTTGTTGTAAGTTTTTGTTGTTTTTGGTTTTCAAGGCTTTTGGATTGATAGGCGTCGGTGGATGGCTTGTTAGGAATGTGTATGAGGTAATAGCTATCGAGCAACATTGTGATAGCATTACTCTGTTTGTAATCCTCTTTTGTTTAAGAAGAACACCCCTTTTATTTTGGCATATTAATCATCCCAAGCATGGCTCTTAATAGTTCAAATCTTTTTTCATCCATGGCTTTTGTGAGAATATCGGAGACATTGTTCTCGGTGCAAACTTTTGCAAGGTTGATATTCCCTTTTTCAACATGATCTACGATGAAATGATGCACGACTTCAATGTGCTTGGTTTTGAATGTTGGACGGGATTTTCTGTCATAGCAATGGTACTTGAGTTGTCACGAGAAGATGGGAATGTTTGATAATTCAATTCCAAAGTCTTGAAGTTGACTTTTAAGGTAGAGAATTTGTGAACAACACAAGCTGCGGCAATGTACTCGGCCTCGGCGGTTGAGGTTGCAGCGAGGTTTGCTTTTTGCTTGACCATGAGATAATCCTTGATCCAACAAGCGGCATCCACCACTAGTGGATTTTCTGTCTAGATTGCACCTGCATAGTCGAGTCGGTGAATCCAACTAGGGAGAATGGGGATTCGGTGGGATACCGTAGGCCAAAATCGGGGTTCCTTTGATATATCTCAAAATTCTCTTGGCGGTGAGAGATGAGATTCTTTGGGATTAGCTTGAAACCTAGCACATAGACATACACTAAACATAATGTACGGTCTTGAAGGCATCGAGATATAGGAGAGATCCTATGTAGCTTACGTAAAGTGTTGGATTTACACTATGACCATCTTGATCGGCATGAAGTTTGGTTGTGGTTGACAAGGGAGTTTTAGCGGGGATGCGGTTTGCATGTCAAACTTTTGATCATATCCCTTGAGTATTTGGCTTGGTTGATGAAGATTCCTTCCTTCATTTGCTTGACTTGAAGGCCTAAGAAGAAGGTGAGCTCACCAATCATGCTCATTTCAAGCGATCCTTCATGATATCTCCAAATTCGGTGCACAAGTTCTCATTTGATGAGCCAAAGATTATGTCATCAACATAGACTTGGATGAGCAAGCGATCATCTCCATATTTTTGATAAACAAGGTGTTATCAATATGTCCTTTGGTGAATCCTTTTCCAAGAAGATATCTAGATAGGGTGTCATACCAAGCTCTAGGTGCTTGTTTAAGCCCATCTGATGCTTTGTTCGGTTTGAATACATGATCGGGGAATTTTGGATGCTCAAAACCGGGGTTGAGATACAAACACTTTTTCATTTAAAACTCCATTTAGAAATGCACTCTTGACATCCATACGAAAAACTTTCATCTTCTTGAATGAAGCATAGGCAAGAAATAGCCTTATAGCTTCAAGTCTTGCAAGCAGTGCAAAGGTCTCATCATAGTCAATGCCTTCTTCTTGTCTATACCCTTGAGCAACTTGATCTGGCCTTGTTTCTAATTACAACACCTTCTTCATTCATCTTGTTTCTAAAAACCCATCTTGTTCCAATAACGGTTTGATTTCTTGGTTTAGGAACAAGTTGCCATACTGTTTCTTTCAAAGCTGCTCTAGTTCTTCTTCCATGGCTTCAATCCAGTCGGCATCTTGGAGTGCTTCATTTATCTTCTTTGGTTCCACTTGGGATATGAATGCACTCATGAGAAAAGGAATGTTATGCAGGCGGGGTTTTATCAATTTGAAGGTGATGTAAAGATCTTTATTGGGTGGAATGATATGGGTAATGGTGGTTTCATCATTGGTTTTGAGAGGAGAAGGAGGATTATTGGATGAAGATGGAAGGAGGTTAGAAGATGGATTAGATGAGGAATTGGGATGGTGTCGGCTAAGGGTTGGTGTCGGCTAAGGGTTGAGTTTGTCGGCTAAGTGAGGATTTTGAGGAAGATCGATCGAGGGATGACTATTTATTTGAATATTTTCTTCCTCATCCATTGGATTGAAAGGTGGGAGAGATTCTTTGTTGACTTTGTTGGCTTGATTGGTTGTTGATGAGAGTGGGATGGTTGATGGGTATGCGGCATAGGATGGTGTCGAGATGAATTTCTTGGAACCATGTATGGAAGGTTTGATGAATCTTGTTCATGAGAATAGTTGAATCAAGAATGGGGGATGATTCGGGGAGATTATCTAGATTTCCCAAACCTTCATCAAAATCACATAATTCGGTTATACTTTGATCATTGTTTTCATCAAAGTCAACATGAATAGATTCTTCCACAACAAGTCTTCTTTTGTTGTACACTCTATAAGCTTTGCTTGTGTTAGAGTATCCAAGAAAAATTCCTTCATCACTTTTGGAGTCAAATTTGTCCAAATTGTTCTTGCCATAGTTGTGAATGAAGCATCTACTTCCAAAGCTGTGAAAGTAGGAAATGGTAGGGACTTTGTTGTTCCATAATTCATATGGAGTCTTCTTGTGAAATTTGTTGATCGGGGTTTTGTTTTGAACATACGCGGCGGTAATGTGACTTCACCCCAAAAATATTTTGGGAGATTATGTTACGACTGACATTGTTCTTCTTTGCCTCACGGATTGTTCTGTTTTCCTTTACTGCAACACCATTTCTTTGTGGAGTTCTTGGGGCTGAAAAATTGTGATCTATGCCTTTTGAATCACAATATTCTTCCACTCCGGTGTTCTCAAATTCCTTCCCATGGTCGGATCGATCTTGATGATGGATGTCCCTTTTTGATTTTGAATTTTATTGAATAGCTTTATCGGACGGCTAAGGGTGTCACTTTTGGATTCAAGAAGAATGATCCAAGTGAATCTTGTGAAATCATCAACAACAACTAGGGAGTATCTTTTTCCTCCTAAAGATCTAGTTCTTATGGGTCCAAAAAGATCCATATGAAGCGGTTCAATAGGTCTTGAGGTGTCGACTTGGTCTTGGGTTTGAATGAAGATTTCTTTTGCTTCCCACATTGGCATGCTTTGCAAAGTTTATCCTTTTTGAATGGGATCTTTGGTAGACCTCGACAAGATTGGAATTTGCAAGCTTGGAAATGGTTTTGTGATTGAGGTGAGCCAATCTCTTGTGCCATAGCCATGACATATCAGATTGATTGAAAGACGAGAAGGCGGTGAGCATTTGAAGTTTCCACAATCTCTAAGTTCAAGCAATAGAGATTTCCTTTTCTTGATCCGATTAGGATGACTTTATTGTTTTTATCTTTAACGGTGCATTTGTCTTTAGTACAAACAACATGATATCCCTTGTCACGAGATTTGACTAATCTTTGATCAAATTGTGTTTGAGACCTTCTACATAGGATACATTTGTAAAAATGATATCTTTTGTAACAAGATTTCTGATCCTTTGACCTTAGCTTGGGAATTGTCACCAAAGGTTACATTTGGACCATTTTTAGGGAATATTGTTGCAACCAGTCTTTATTGAAGGTCATATGTCTACTACAACCACTATCTAAATACCAGAGACCTTTCTGGATACTGCAAAACAAAAAATAAGATTTATGGTACCCTTTTTATTCTTTTGGGTCAGAAGGATTAGTTTTCTTTGGAGCCCTAGCATTGTTCATTGATCCCTTATTGAAGAAGCTGGTTTAGGGTATGGTAATATGACATGATTTGCATCATGTAAGGTGTAAGGACAGTGGATTGGGAAGGATTGAAGTAGTGGTTTGGAGTTCTTTGTATTGGGGTTGAAGCGAAAATTATTTGAATGGGATGACCTTGGAGAGTCATTTTGATGTGCATGGCTTCTTCCATTTGAATATTGCCATTGAGGTTTTTGTTTTTGGTGTATTTATGCTTGTTGTAGAATCTTTGTTGCCTTGGGGTTCTTTGTTGTTTGGAGGAATTTGGGTCTGTCATGCCTTGGTGTCTGTCAGCCTTGGTCTGTCGACCCTTGGGCTGTCGACGGGGCTTGGTGACTAGCACCTTTTGCGGCTTGACTTCTTCCTTTATATTGGCCCCTTTTTGAACCCAAATAAACTTGCTTCCTTGAATTTTATTTGGTCCTTCCTTTGATTGACTAGGGCCACCCAAGATTTCCTTTTCTTTTCCTTTGGTTTGAATGGGATAGGTTTGAGTTTGATAGTTTGCCCGAGCTCGGGTTTTCTAGAACCATTTTTTCAATGGCCCTTTCACCGGTGGGAGGAGTGTACACCTTTTGTGTAGGATCATCGGCACCAATCCTGTTTTGTCATTGGGACGCCTTTGGGTGTAGGTGAAAAGAGATAATGCTTTGCTTGACATGTTCCATGAATCTATTTTCTTTTTAAGAGCATCATTTTCTTTTTCAAGATTCTTGAGTTTTTGACAATTTTCATGATTATTAGATGTCTCATTTATCGGATCCATGTTTTGTTTTTCAAGCATGATGCATTGATCTCTTAGCCCTTGGCATGCTTTTTCAAGCTCGAAATGGTTTTTGTGAGGTTGTCAATGGTTGAGGATTGGGAAAGGTTCTCATTGACCAATGAAGCAAAGCTAGTTTTTGTTTTTGGTTTGAATTAAAGAGTGCAAACTAATTGTTTAAAACCATCAATATTTAAAGAGTTAAAATCATGTACCTCTTTTAGTTCATCGGCGGCAAGTGCTTCCCATCTCTTCCTCATTGTCGAGATTCTTCATCATCTTCGGCCATAAGGCATATCATGGCTTCTTCTCCTTCAATTTCAGAGTCATCACTTGACATATACTCTTCATCCTTTGAATTTTGATGAGTCGGCAATCATGACTTGCTCTTTGTTTTTGTCATGTTTATTTTTGGAGCAATTGTAGCCGATTGCACTTAGAAATACATGAATGATCTCTTTTGAGTAGGTCATCTTCTTAGTCGATTGTCCCTAGGTTTCCTTGGTTCGGGGCAATCGGATGAGTAATGTCCTTGCTTTCCACAATTGAAGCAATCAATTGTCTTCTTGTATTTGTCTTGTTGGGCATTAGAGGTGGAGGGATTGAATTTCTTGTCAAAAGATTTCTTTTGAAATTTCATGGCATTTACGACTGACCATGGAAATGAGGCTTGGAATGTCTTCTTGGGAGATCTGTTTCTTGTGATTTGGAGGTGATGTTTATCTTTTGAAGAGCATTGTTGACAATGGTCTCAATGTCAATGGTGAGTGATTGGCTTGTTGACGAGGTTCTTGTGCGGTTAAAGCTAAGGTTTGTGAAATGGAGGGACTGATGGAATTTTTATCATACCTTCCGGTTCATAAGCTTCAAGCTTTCCAAAATATTGCTCAAGCTGTCATGGTGCTCCATTCGAGATCCTTCTCTAATAGGTAATGCTACCTTCTCATATTCTTGAGGGAGATTTGAGTAAATCTTGAGGCGAGAGATCTTGTTGTTCAAATGTTTTCCATGATCGGTAATTGATCTAACAAGGTTCTCAAACCTTGGGCGGCGGCACTCACCTTTTCTCCGAGGGTAGAACTTGAAATTGTCTAATTGCCTAAGCAAGTTGTACAAGTTTTGTGTCCTAACACTGGAGTGTTTAGTGAACTTGGTTTGAATAAGAGCCCATGTTGTTACGGCATTTGGTTCCTTAGCAATTTCTTGGGCTAGAGAGTCATTTACACTCTTTTGAAGAATGTTCTTGACTTTCAAGTTTGCACTTACCAATTGCTTTTCGGCTTGGACCAAGTTTACGGGGATTTGATCTTACTTGGTCCTCCATCGGTACTGATTTGAGTTGGGTATGACACTTCATTTTCTAGAACATACCGGTTCGAAATGCTTTGTTTGCATCAAGATAAGTTTTTATCTTTGATGCATAGATCTCAAGGATCCACAGTCATCAATGTGTGGGATGTCTTTTCTCATTATTTCTTCTTGGTTGAGGCATGGTGGGTTTGAAGAGGATCCTTCACAAGTTGTTAG
>JAFEMH010008416.1:0-24972 GCA_022495995.1 Adenophora triphylla var. japonica | reverse complement strand
ATTTCAAGGCATCTAGCATAATAAGGTTTACAAAGCGCACTCATCTACTAGAATAAGTCGATTATGCAATTGGCGATACGGAGTGCACGATGACTGGCGTGATATCGATAAAGGGATCCATAACATTGTCCACTATCACTTTCTTGAAAAGAGATGACATCTTTAAGGATGTGAAAGCTATGACATCTTTGAGGATCTCTCGAGCTTCTCATCCTTAGCTTGCTTGGCAAAATCTCTTAGGCTACTTGGGGTAAGAAGTACCATGAATATCGAACCACCGCCTAATAACATTAACTGCTTTCGTTACGGTAGAAGGAGATGGCGAGTGCAGTTTTTAGCAGGTTCTTTGTTCTGAAAATCTTGGTCTTGCGGTTCCCAAGGAGCTCTTTAAGATGTCCCTTAGACAACGGGTAACTAATCTCTTTCCTCGAGGCGATGCGATCTTTGGTAAGATGTCGAAAATCACCGTGATAAGCACACCGCATGGATTTATCCCTCCAGTAGAATGACTTTTCGATCTTTCGAGGCCACCTTTCGCTATCTCCAAGGTTACTCACTGCACACAGGATACACAAAATATCATGAAAAACGATGTCGAAATTTTAGGAGATTGAAAATCGTCGTCATCTTATGCATCTTCCGCATAATTGACTTTGTTATGGTCATTTTTGTGGTATGAGTCTAGATACGCTCTGTCTTTGGTGAGACGGCTACATCTTCTGTCGGGATGGTTATATGATGAAGCCTTGTCGAGGATGCTTAATTTCTTTTGCACCTTGTCCTCTTCCCGGCTGATAAATCTTAAAGCTTCGGTTTCGAATATCTTCCATCTTCTTGCACGGGTTCATCACTGGGAAATCTTCATAGTAAGGGGAATCCTTCTTCAAGCCTGAACATTTTGAAAGCTTCCGCATCTGTCGCCATGCCCAGGTCCGAGATCTCCAAAACTTCTTTATTAAACCTATTAACATAGTCCTTTGGAAGGCTTCGGCGGGGCTCTGGGTGATACGGTAAAGATCACTTTGGTGAGCTTCTCAAATGTGTTCGCGCGCAAAAGAGTTGATTGTTGGAACGAGGTTGACATGTTGAGCAGAGACGACCCAATAGAACTAGGAGGTTGACCTGGATCGGCCACTTCAATCGCTGATCCTACCAACGTCGAACCGAACCCTTGACACAAATAAGCCTCCTGGCGAAACTGGTGTAGACATGCAAACGATCTCTATCTTTCTTGGCCCAGTGGGCGACATTTTCCAGATCGGAACTTCCATCATACAATTTCATGGAAGGAGGGACGCTAAATCCTTTCGGGATTGTCGACATGTGAAGTGCCTTGGAGTAAAGCGAGGCTCATTGTAACATGTCTGGGGAGACCTGCTTGGATGGCGGGGTAGACTGTACTGCCACGTTCATGATCATGTCTCTCAACTCACGTAAGCTGCATATGTCTCTACAATAGTAGGTACACCGCGAAAAGGGTTAGTAGCGCGAGCGGTCATTATCTAAGGCCAGAGGAAGCCTAGTACATTAGAAAATTAACAAAAGGGTTAGACATTGTATCTGCGGAGGGCGTCGAGGACGGTGCTATTAGTGAAGGATGGGTCCTTTTGGAAAAGTCATCCTGCAGGCGCTGTGGTGGCTAAGAGGTGTCCACAGTGCGCCGCGTAAGTCGTTATGGGGAGAAGAGGCCCGTCGAGATTGGTGATAGACGACATCACTGTACAGATGATGCCATGGAGAGGAATTCATTGAAAGATTTGAGGAGTTGGGGTCCCCAATGTTGAAATTAAGGACTCTACAAGACGGATAGGAGAAGACAAACGAATCCATTCTTTTGGGAGAGCAACTTTTGTTTCTTTTTGCACGCTTTATCGAAGCTTTCGGCTATCAAGGAGGTGCTGTGTCACATGTCGGCTGATCCGGGTTCTGATTTCTTCATACGAACAAGCATGCTTTTTGATCCTCAAGATCGGGGAGATGGAGACATATCCTCCGCTTCTTGCAAGAAGTCGCGGGGCGGAGGAGGAGGCAATGTTTCTTGGCCTCCGGTCTTATTGTCGGCCTGCCACTAGTTTAGAGGAATTCGTCTTGCTAGGGATAGGAATGGTTTCTTGCCTGACGGCGGAAGTCACTAGGATTGGGGTAGACATGGTAGAAACGTAAAGGATTTTAAGCCTAGATTAAAAAACAATGGCCCACGGTGGGCGTAGCTGTTTTGGTAAAAAAATAGTCAATAGTAAAGAAATTCGAAATAAAGTTGAGGAAGGTGCAATGGAATATAACCGGTGTAACAATGAAACTAAGATGGCTCGATCATGTATAGCTGAGGGAAAACCCTTGAGATAACTATCTCGCTTGGGGCACCAAAACCTCGGGGAGGTGATTATGAGCACCTACCTTCCCAAGAAACAATAGTATTGATCTTTTTGAGTTACAAAGTTTGAAGCTATGGCGGATTCACAGATGTGTTTGTGAGCTGTGTGTGTGTAATGCATGCACAGTGTTCCACTCCATGAGCTTTTAAATAGAGAAAATAAGCTAGAAGATAACATAAACCACCTAACAAACTTCCCTAGAAACTTCGGCCTTGTTATCTTTCTATCTTGACTTGGTCTCTCAATCGTTGAAATGGATCCATGGAATATGTTTTTTCCACGTTCTTTTGTACATGTAATTAAATATATAACATAAATAATTAAATAAATGAATTAATTATACTAAGTAAATTTCACCTTGTACACGGGTTTGAAGATGACGACATGCCTGGCACCTACTAAGTTCAAGATGTAGCAATCCTGAATTTACCTGACATGTATGCGCATTATTAAGTGCCAGCTGTTAAGCTGTTAAAAATTGCTCGGTATTAGTTGTAAACAAATGACGGTGCTTGAAAATTGCCAGTGCACTGTATTATTAAGTGACAACTATAAAAAAATGTCGGTTTAGGGTAAAAAAAAGTGCCGGTGTTAGTATAAAAAATTGCAAGTGTAAAGAACTCTGCCGGATTGCAAGTATTATTAATTGTCGGCTGGTAAAAATGGGTTTTCCTTAAATTTAGAAAAAAAAATGCATTTTTTATAATAACAACTCAAATATTATAATTTTTAAGAAAGCAAATTGACTATGTATTTTATGTTAAGAAGCCCAGTAAGTAATATGTGAAACCAATATATGTTGAAGCCAAAAACTCTACATATCACAACCACTAATCCTAAACCATCCTCGATGCTACTCTCTCTTTCTATTTTTTTTTAAATTGAGTTTTTTTATTATTAATGACCATGAGTTAATTTATTACAAGGAAGTAACAAAGTAAGTGTTAAAAACGTATGTTTTTGTGTTTTGAAACTCCTAACCGTATTGAAAGGGATATGAGGTCATGCCGATTGAGCTAAGGCTATTTGGCTCCTCTCTTTCTCTCTCTCTCTAGGCGTATATTATGAAATTTTTATTCTCCATTTTCTCTTTCTCTCATAAATTTCAGCATAAATCACCAATCTCTAAATGTTATACACCAGTTCCTATTAGTATCATAAACCCCTCTACATGTTGCAACATGCTATAGGCTTTAAATGACGAAATCAAATCATAGTTGCAACATTTATTGGTTTCTAATGAAATATTTGAGTGTATTTGTGGGGTTTTAGTTAAGGATTATTGATATCAATCAATAACCAATTTCTATATCATTACGAGTCTTCAATTTAGATATTTTTTCTAAATTATTTATCTTATTTGGAAAATTTTAGGAAGTTTCAAAACTTATTTCATGCTAATTATTTCATGTTTTTTTTTGTAAGAAATAAACTCATTTATTGCAGTCTGCATATATATTTCGAAGATTCAAATTAGGAATTTTTGATTTCTTCTAAAATTTGTGAAAGCTAATGTATATATCAATTTTTACAATTTTAGATTGCAATTTTCAAGGTTATAATTTTTGTGATGTTTTTCCTTTTGTCTATGGTATTCGATTTGGAGTTAGAATTTACTTTAAGTTTGGTTTGATTTTTGTTCCACATCTGTGATTTTGGTTATGAAATTTTCATTAATCATATTCATTTTTTTTATGTAAATGTATATGTGTTTTAGTTTTTTTAAGCCACATTATTAATTGTTTTTATTCCTAAATATTTTATAAAGTAAGTAATCATTTGTACTTGCCTGAATGTTTAAATTAAAATGACTTGAATTATCTGTTTTTATAAATGCATATCATGCTTAACAAATTTAATTAAATAGTGGCATTAAAATGCTGCATTTATTTTGCATGAGCTTTGGATTATTAAGGAATATGCATCTGGATAATATTTTGGCTAATGGGGGTTTTGGTGAGAAAAGTGATTTGCAATTGAGCCATTATATATATATATATATATATATATATATATATATATATATATATATATATATATATATATACTATATATACTCCAAGTGCGTCCCGTCCGACTTAGGACATTCACTTTCGAATATACGGAGATTAAGTTGAATACTATTATAATAATAGGAGGAAAGAATGAGCCCTGGAGGACTGTGTTGATGAGTGTGAAAAATTAAATAGGGAGAGAGAATGAGTGGGATAAATAGCTGATGGGATTATTGTTGTGAGTATGACAAGTGGATCCCAATTTAATATAAAAAGTAATATAAAAACTTTCGCATTTGGGGCGTGCTAAGTCGGGTGGGGCTGGCACGTTAAAAATATTGGCAAAACGTCTGAAAGTCGAATGGGATCGGAGGAGTATATAAAGATTAAAGATGTGATGTGTTGCACGGTAAAACATCTTTAGTTTTTTATGTAAGATTTATCTACATTATGTTTGGACGGATACAAACCTAATAGAACTAGAAGTGAGGTTACAAGGAAAATAGGTAAAAACGTTAAAACAAAAAAAATCATGTAGTGGTACCGGATCGGATCTGACAGACGACAATAGTTGTCGTATGACAAGAGGATAGCACGGACGTGCGTTATGCAACAACTTGGCTTAATTCTGGCCTAATTATGTCTATGATTTGGTTTCCTATTTTGGATGTAGTCTCTTTTGGCAATAAAATTCTATTATAGGCTGATTACTTTTTGTGGAGAAGGAATTGAAATTCTTGTGGGTTTAGGTTTGTTGTTCATGTGTAAAAATATAAGTGATAATCTAGAATTTTGTGGTGCTAGGGAAAATTAGCAAGAGAAAATATGTGAGATCGACAAAGAGAGTCAAAGACGTTGGTAGGTATTTGAGGGTGCCCTTAGGGAGGCATTCTATGGATTACCTAAACTTTTTGTCTAGTGGTTGTAAAGGATGGAGTGGCGGTGTTTTCATAGAATTATAGGGGATGACTCTTAAAAGAAGATCATGGGTTTTATTTATGTAACACAACAAATTGACGATATTAGTGAATATGTTGTTTTGTTAGTGCCACGAGATGTAGTTCGGAGAATGGATGAACTTTGGGTATGAACAAATTGCGTGTTTCTTCTTTTTTTATTACTTTTCATATGGATGTTACATGCATGTTATATCTTCCTTGTACTCTTGGTATGGAACAAGAATTGTTCGGGAGACCTACCTATTCCACAAAGTAAGCTGAGTATCGAGCTTCGTTTCGAGAGATCAGGTCGTCTTAATTGATTAGACGTGGGCTACGGGAACATGGATCAAAATTAGGGGCTTGAAATTCGTTTGGTTTTATGTTACTTAGAGCAAATAGGATAAAGGTTTCATAAATCCAAATGGATTTGGCCATGTATTTAGAATAGGGTTGCGATTACATAATCATGGAAGGACAATGGATTCGAGATTAAGGGTTGTAGAATCGGTTGTTTCTAGGGTTTGTAGGAATCTAGGTGAATTGTTTTATTGATGATTTGGTGGGAGCAACGATGATGGGTTGAGATGGATCGACATGGAAATTTGATAAAATCAAATTTGGGCAACGGATCCAGAGATATGAAAATAAAGAGACGAAGATTCAAATTTCTAGACCTTAATCTGTATGGATTGCGTAGTTATGCGAGATCGTGTGTAAATCATGTTTAGAGTGCATTGATCTTAAAGAAGAGTAGTCAAGTAGTTCGTTGATATTTTGATTTGGAAGCATCGTTACATTAAAGAGTACTTGATGTAAGGATATGGAACTTTAATTTAGGCGAGTCAAGATTGTGGATTTATTTGTGTTGCATTGAAGTGATTCTGAGGACATTCGAGAAGGAATAGAAGGCTTAGATTCTATGAGCGATCATATAAATTAAGGTTGGTGGTCGCCTTCGATTGTGGTCATGGAGGATTACAAAGAGCTAACTTGGTAGCTTGAAGGCAATGTGATTGTACACCACATACTGAGGTTAGTTAGGGGAAGCCCAGGCGTATCCCGATGGCGTATAGCGGGGAGCGAGATTTACATGGTGAGAGAAATCTCATGAACATTATGTTGGTAGAAAGTTGGATGTGAAGGCTAGCGATAGCGGGAACAACTTGGACAACATGAGCGTTATCAGAGCCGAGTTGTGATGGTTACCTTGGTATACATACAATACCAAGGTTGTGAATGCATGTAGTTCACATAAGAGTTCATCGATCGAAACAAGGGACATACGAGCAAATATATTTGCAAGAAGGATCACTTTGTAAGTGAAGACTTGAGGCAAGAGATTCTGACAGTTATGCTGAAGACTTACGCTTCGGTTCAACCAGTTTGTGTGGGTTTTATCAAGCCTGGTGATATGACTTTTGGCAAAAGTCAAATGGAGTGGTCACAATATGTGGAAGTCATTATTGGGTGGGAATTTGATGGTGGAAGTCACTTGTGATTTATCTCAGTGGGAGATTGTTGGGATAGATACAAACCTAGTTGGATGAGGATTGATGCTGCAAGAAAAAGAGGTGAAAGCGTCAAATAAAATTATGGCCATCGTCGGAATCATAGGCAGCCCATGGAGTGGGTTGGTCGGATCCTGGCTGACGATGATAGTTGTTGTACGACAAGGATATCATGGACGTGCGTTGTGCAGCAGCTTGGGTTGGCTGAATTCTGTCTTGATTAGTTTCCTATTTTGGCGTGGTCTCTTTTGGCACTAGAATTTTTTTCTTGTTCAGGAAGCAGATTACTTATTGGAGAAGGAATTGGAATCCTTGTGAGTTTAGGTTTGTTCATGTATAAATAGAATTGATAACATAGAATATTGTGGCGCTAGAGAAATTAGCGAGAGAGAATATGTGAGATCTACAAAGAGAGTTAAAGGTAGTGTTCTGAAACGCGGCCTAGGCGGCCGCCTAGGCGGCGTCTAGGCGCTAGGCGGCAGCTCGCCGCCGCGTGCGCTTGAATCGGGAGAAATAGGCGGTCAGTGAACAAATCGATGCATAAGCGGCTTAGACGGACCTAGTGAAATAACCCGGATACGAGAGGTGCGCGATTGTGTAAGTGCTCCAATTTGAGCTTGTTAGAATTTTCGTTATAAAATTAACGAAAGTTATAACATTTCTAACAATTCCTAACTATCCTAACATTTCTAACAAAGGGAGGGTAGAATGGGCATTGCCAAATGAAGTTAAACCAAGAAAAGCATCTTAAAAAGCAAAACAAAAGAATAAAACCATAAATAGAAAATTTGGAAACACAAAAAGCTGTACATTAATTTGGTTTTTTGAATTTTATTCTTCTGTCTAAAATTTGGGTGTAATTAATGAACGGTGCACGCCCTGCGGCCTTGTCCGCGCGGATACCTTTGCATTTTCAGGAGGGCTATAAATTGAGCCCTCCGAGTCACAAAAATAAGGAGGAAGAACACAATAGCAACGAAGTTACGGCGAAATATAGAGAGAAAACGGTGAGAATTCTCAAGAATTGTCACCTTTTTCTTTCAATCTTTCCCAACTCATACTCATCCACTCACTCTCATATTAAAGCCCTAAACACTCATACACTCAAGCCAAACACTCAAGAACACAAGGAAGATTGGTAAACCCTCTTCTTCCTAACCCTAAATCTCATCCATGCATGCATCTTCAAACTACAAAATGTAGTTCTTTCATCTTCTTTCTCTAGATCTAAGAAGATCACCATGGAAGACCATCTCCATGGATGATCTTCTACAAAGATCAACATTATTTTCAAAGCTTTTCTTTCTTACTTGCAAAAATGCACTTTCAAAACCCTAGAAAACCATTTTCAAGCACTAAATCTTGATTTCAAAGGGTAAAATCCCCCTCCCCAAGCAAATGAAATGCTTAGTCCTAATGTACCCCAAGGATGGTTTGGTATAGTTGATTCACCACTAAAATGTCTAGTGATCACTAACCAAAACCTAGGGAAATGGGGACAAGCATGGATGCAAAACCCCCTTAAAATCATATTTTTCTTTCTTGAGAAGTTGCTGTCCAGTAGCAATTTTCTCAGACCTCAGTCCATGGTCTTAATTTTTGGACACAGATGAACTTGGAATTTGGTGTTGACTACAAAACACTTTTTGTAGCCAACATCCAAACTTTCAGACATATTTTTACCTTATTTTTGGGTGAGTAAAACTCCTCTTTTCAATTTTTCTTTCAGAGGCTAGTTCATCAGCTTCTGGGAATCCAGATCTCATATCTGAGGTTTCCAGAAGGTTTTGACCCCTCAAATCTTCTCCAAAATGGAAATTTCTTTCACACAAAGTTTATTCAAGGAGTCTAGAGAAACTTTCATTCTCTGAGTTCATCCAGATTATGAAGTTTTAGGACCCTTGAATCCATTTCAAAATCAGGTGTCTGCTGCCATTTTCTTCTGGCAGAAGTGACTTCTCAACTTCAAAAGGTTTTTGAGTACCAAATCTCAAACCAAAAATTCTCCAAAAAATCATGGGATCAGTTTAAAGTCTTAAAAAAAGACATCCCAATTTTTACTTTTTCCAGTTTCAACTTATTTTGGCCAAAACACACACACACACACACACACAAATGATTTTCAGCTTGGAAGACTCGTTTTTTTTACGAGGCGCGTCGGAGTGCACACTAACGTCCTTCCCGACGCGTAACATGACCTCCGAACCTAAATCTCTGATCTCGGGCTTTTCAAAGTTTTGCCCTTCAAAATTAAAATGGCGTGGCGACTCCGTTTTTCCGGTTTTATTTGGTTTTTCAAAGAAACGCAAAAATCGAATTTTCCGCGAAAAAGGCAACACATCGTTACGGTGGCGACTCCATTTGGGGACTAAGCTTTTTAATAAAAAAATGGTATTCGGTATATTGGTGGAAACCACTAAATTTCCCGTTATCGCCTCCTAACACGAGTCGGGGATAAATTGTGGTCTAACAATCCCACGTACCGGTATCACCGTTTTCAAAAAAAAAAAGCTTTTGAGGGTCAAGCTTCCGTCCCGGCTTTGAAAATCATTTTTGTGTGTGTGTTGATTTTTTGCACAGTTTTCATGTTGTTTTGGCCGCCTCGGAGAAAGTCAAAATGTTGACTGTCGGAATAATGTCCCTAACTGTCGGAATTTTCATGCTTACGTGCTTATGTGCTCATAAAAAAAAAAAATTCAAAAAAAAAAAGATTTTCAAAAAAAAAAGAGAAAAAGAAAATTTCCAAAAAAAAATCATGCATCATATTTTTAAGACACATAAAAAAAAATCTCTATTTTACTCAGAAAAAGAATATA
The DNA here is from genome assembly GCA_022495995.1 of Adenophora triphylla var. japonica. NCBI lineage: Eukaryota > Viridiplantae > Streptophyta > Magnoliopsida > Asterales > Campanulaceae > Adenophora > Adenophora triphylla. The sequence goes on along the minus strand of JAFEMH010008416.1, from coordinate 15,338 downwards.
GACTGCTTGCACACTACGCGCACGTGACCGTACACTGCACACTACGTCCCTAACAGGGAAATCCTTGTCGCGGTCCGTTTGGTCTTATTACGCCTCTCGGATGAGCACGGGACTACCCAACATCCCATGGAGCCTCGTGTCGACCATGCACTTGTCAGTGACACACTTTGTCAGAGACCCGGTTGGTTTTTAGTAAGTGCGTGTCATGCCTGTCCGTGTATAGACCTTTCCTTTCAAGCCTTTGTCGGCATACCGACTCAATATCTCTCGGGTCCCTAATCGGTCGCTAATCGGTCGAAGTTACGCCGGTTTTCCGCCGCGGACTTTGACCAAGATATTGACCAGGCGCCTTGACTTCGGCTACGGCGGCACAAATTATACAACGACTCCCGGCATTGACCTTTGAGTCATCAAGGATTAACGGTTATTCCATGCCTAATTACGGCTTAGCGACGACAAGTCAAGATCAATTGCGGACATTTATCGGTCAAATCATGCCGACTTTTCGTCGAGCTCTCGGACACGATCTTGACTTTAACGTCGGCTTTGTCCGTAATTTACATCGAATGCTCGTTAAGACTCGATTACCACTTGAGACTTCTAGGATCGTTTTTCTTTCGGTCGGTGGGACCCGCTTGCCCTATAGGACCCTCGGCCGGTACATCCACCTGGGAGGTCGAAATACGGGTGGAATACGAGGGGCTTATAGACGTAGTGACGGGGCCCATTTGATCCGGGAATCGAGTAGTTTGCGAAAAAGAAGAGCAATCTTTTCCAACCGATTAGGTTAATAAAACATGTTTTAAGTAAACGTGAACAAATAGCTGCATGTTGCATGAGCCAAAAGCCCAAACACCTACCCTCCTTCCATTCCCAGGACATACGAACCTTCGTGTCCTTTCCCATGACTCCGCACAAAGCTTGGTTTCGGGCACTTAGGAGTCACCGTTTGATCGGTTAGGGAAGAGTCAGCGCATCGTCGGCTTCGCCATTTGTTCCGACTCCGGGTTTGAGAATGTACGCATCGGCCGGTAATGATGGGGATAACGTTGCTCCGTCCTCCCGAGAATCCCTCGAACAGGACCCGATGTGGATCCAGTTGGTAGAGCAAATGAGACTTCGGCATGAGGCTCAAATTGATGACCTCTTTTGAGGGGTAGTCGCAAGTCATGGTTTGACTATCAGTCTCAATTCCGATGGCACTTTTACCGCAAAGACGAGAAAAGGGTTCTCCTCCTCTTCTTAACGAGTCCAGGATACACCAAGATGCTACCCCAAGATTCCTATGTTTCCACAGCCGGGACTCTGCCCGCCGACTTACGGGCAAGCGGCCCCCAACGGCGATCGGGGGCGAAAGAGTTCGGTATGCTTGTCGGTTGTCCCCTCTCAGGTGATGATCCCACAAATATCGGCTGAGTGATGAAAATCGAGGAACGATCGAAGAAATATGGTCGGCCATCAAAGCCACGGAAGAACGCCGGAAACAGGACGGCGAGCTGGATTGAAGAGGCCACACGCCGCTTTGGGACCTTAACAATATCCCAGCGGCGGGGCTACCTTGAAGGACAAACATATGCCCGTTCCGGGACCTCAATATCTCTCATTATCCGGCGGAGTCCAATCACTCGCTACCGAGACGAGCCCGGCGTGAATCCTCGGACCGGTTCCACTCAAAGTCATTCCCGGCGCCGCTCACACGAGGTCCCAAATCCGCCGCGGTAGTGGAACACATTTGGTGGGATATTTGTAGTGTCCCATTGCCTTGAAAGGGACTATCGGAATTTGGATACACGAGGACCGTCCTCCTAAGAAAAGAAAATTTCCTCCCGGCCAAAAATTGAAGGAGAGGTTCGAGGCCGGTGATAACGGTGTGGGAACGCTCGGGGAGCCATGCGGGGATTTGATTATTATGTACTCTACTCCGGTCGAGTCTTCCCCAAAGCAAAAAGGGGTAAAAGAAGCGAGAAAAACCTTGCCAACGACGGAATTGAGACCTTCGGATGCAGTGCTGCGAGACGGAAGTCAGCCCCCTCGGGGTCGACGAGTTCGGTTTGTCCGGCTCAGTATCCACCGATGAAGAAAAACCGACGCCGATGCGCGCTCCCACTCAATCAACATGTTATTTGGAGATGGCAACCGCCACAAAAGGCATCGGTATAACCCGGGGGCTTCGGCAAAGACTACGCCTCGCAAGAAAAAGGCACGAAGTGACCAGACTTGATGACTCTCCATCCGAGACAAGGACGAATCTATGATCCTCACCTATATGGGAGTATGATCACCTTCTGCGATGAAGATTTGCCAAGAGATGTCTCCCAACACAATGAAGCTTTGTACATCACTATTCGGCTCAACACCATGTCACTCCACAGGGTATTAGTGGACAATGGATCATCGGTAAATGTCCTTCCCTCGGCATGATGAGGGCCCTCCGCATAAATGAAAGGCGCGTGATCCCATCTACCGGTTGCCAGAAGCCTACGACGGTTCGTCTCGTCCCGATGCAGGGACGGTGACTCTGGAACTGCAGTACGAAACCCAAATGGTGCCGCGAAGTTCCATGTAATGGATATCCCCTCAGAGTTCACGGCCCTACTAGGGGCGCCCTTGGTTGCATCACATGAAAGCCATAGCCTCCGCTCTCCACCAATGCGTCAAATTCATCAGCCGGCGGGAGACCTCGAAGTCATAAGGGGTGACGGTTTCCTCATAGGGAACGAAGGCTGAAACAATAGCCAAGAACGCCCACGATCAAACACCGGGGCTACATCCTTGAAGAGGCAAGTCTCGCCGGCATCCTTTGGAATCCGGCAATGCCAACTATGTCGACACACTCAAGCGGCGGACTCAGAAGAAGTTCGATTCATCAAATTCAATTGCTATTTCCAACACTTGGAGCGTCTTTGGAAGGAAATGCTTGAACAGCCGTGATACGGGCACGCATGAAGTCCCAGGTCCTCAATCACAGATTTGTCGGTGATACGCAAACCCATTCCTTGGCCTCGCCGGGCGAGGAGGTTTTCATGATAAAAGTCGGCAAACAGACGAGACTCGGCTCGAATCTATGAACGTCGTGTGGGACGTCCTCCTTGCTGAACTACTGCCAAGCCTTTCCGCTCAGTATGGGACATGAGATTTTTCTAGTTGCTCACCGAGACGCAATGCGTCCTTACATACGGATTGAGCGATCGAGATTGTGTGGCCGAAACGGAAGTCCCCGAGGTGAGGAAGATCCCTACATCCACATGCTCGGTTTTCGGATGCCAAGCACGGTTGATTACGGTTCGAGACAAAGAGATGATAGCAACGGCGAAGAGGGAGCACGAGAGGCCATGCCTTTCCCGAGTTGTGAAGCCACCAACGGCGATGCCGCTAAAGAATTGGGAAACTCTCTCGGGCCCGTCCGCGACCAAGGAGGAAATGATCACCAAGCTTGGATTGGTCCCCGTCCTTTCGTGTCAACCTTTGTAAAGTCCTCAGAGTCTCTCATTGTTGAGTTCGAGTCTCTCGAGTCGTCCAGATGGCCTCACGCTGAAGACTACGAGTACGCAGCCAACGTTGTATTCCCCTTCGTCTTGATGAAATGATGAACCTTTACGAGTATCCCTTAATTGCCACTTTAACTAATGATGAATTAACTAATAATCTAAAAACAGGATTAATAACGATTCACTAGATGAAGAGCGGACACATTAAATGAACAATATATCAAAGAAATCTTTAAAGCGGGTTGTCAGGAAAGAGGAAAATCGAGCCCCAGTGCTTAGAAGAGATTTTGACAAGTGTGAATTTGGGAACTACGGAAGAGCCTAAAGAGACGCGATTGGTAGTTTCTTGAAGGGGTGAAAGGGTTGCCCTAATCGAAGTACTGCTAAAAGAATTCGTGGATGTGTTCGCATGGTCCTATAAAGATATGCCGAGGCCTCGATCCTTCCATAGTTGAGCACCGAATACCGCTCGACCCGGAAGTCAAGCCGGTAAAGCGAAGCTAAGAAGAATTAAGCCCGAATGGTCCTTACAAGTGAAAGAGGAAATAGAAAAGATGCTCGGGCGGGGTTAAATCGGGGTCATTGAATACCCAACATGGCTGTCCAACATAGTGACGGTGACGAGGCCAACGGAAAGATCCGATCTTTGCGTAGACTTGAGAGACTTGAACAAAGCCGGTCAAAGACGATTTCCCCACCTTGCCAAACATCGACATTTTGGTAGATTCCACGGCTGACCACGAAGTCAAATCTTTCGTCGATGGTTTTGCCGGCTACAACCAAATCAAAATGGCGAGAAGAAGATCAAGCCAAAGCAGCCTTCACGACCCCTTGGGGGCACATCTTGCTACGGTCATGCCATTCGGACTAAAGAATGCTTTGGGGCTACGTACCCGGAGGGCGGCTACGGCTCTGTTCCATGACATGATCCACAAAGAAATTGAGGTCTATGTGGACGACATGATAATACATTCCGAGAGGATCGAGATGGCGGCACTTTGTTGATTTGAGAAAATTCTTCGGCCGCCTCAGAGACCGCGGCATGAGGCTGAATCCGGCCAAGTGCACCTTCGGTGTAAGACGAGGCAAGGTACTAGGATATATGGTGACGAACGGGGAATCGAAGTAGATCCCCGAAAATCAAGGCGATAGTTGAAATGAAGCCACCACGGACAACGACAGTGAAATCCTTCATGGGAAAGGCGCAATACATAAGCCGCTTTGTAAATCGGTGACCTCGTCTGCGAGCCAATCTTCAAGTTGATGAAAAAGAATGCCTACGAATGGACCCCGGAATGTCGGCTTGCCTTTGAACAAATTAAGGCATACCTTGTGAATCCCCAGATTCTCTTGCCCACCACATCGGCAAAAGCCACTCTTGCTATATCTAGCATCACGGATACGGCAATTGGGGCTATGCTAGCTCAAGAAAAAAGATTCCAAAGTCGAAACGCCATCTATTTCGTAGCGAAAGCTCCAAGGAAGCGAACTCAATTACTCTGCTTGCGAGAAGACTTGCGCGAGGTTTGGTGCAGGTAGTGGGAAAGTTGAAACACTACATGCGGTCTCACCCGATACATCTTGTTTCAAGGATAGACCCCATCAAATATACATTCGACAAGCCTTCCATCTCCATGAGATTGGCAAAATGAGTCGTTCTTTTGGCCGAATATGACATCGCTTATGTTTCAAGGAAATCCATAAAAGGACGCATAATGGCGAGAACATCGGCCGATTTCCCAAGTGATGAGTCAGGGACTGAACCTCAATTTCCGATGATGGAATCTTCGCTCTAGAAGGAGAAAATCGGCGGCAACTCTTCTTCGACGGGCGTCAAACAAAAGGGGAACGGGATAGGAATGCTTACGGTCGATCCCCTCTTGACGAACACGCCCCATAGCTTGATAAAGAAATTTGAACTTGAAAGTCACAACAAACTGGCGAATATGAAGCTTGCATAGGCTGGGTTGGAAGCCGCCCTTGAAAGAAATATCAAGGAATTGGAGGTGTACGGTGACTCTGCCCTCATCATCAATCGGGTCTCTAACAAATGGAAGACCGTGGATCCGGGTTTGCGAAGTATCATGCTTACATGGAAGAGTTAATAACTCGGTTCAAAGAAATCGGCTTTCATTACCGCGAGGGCCGAAACGAGGTTCGCGAGATGCTCTGGCTACACTAGCCTCTCTTGTCGAAATACACAGAAGGAAAGTCTGTTAAACCATTCGAGTCGGGAGAAGAGAAAACCCCGCTATTGCTTGAAATTGAAGCGGAAGCGGCGATCAATGATCCACAGTACGCTCAGATTTACCGATTACACGAAGGATGGCGAGGCCTCTTTCAAAAACGAAGATGGGGAATATAAAGAAGGAATCAAAGCAAAAGTCTCTCGGCCACAGAGCGGCTCGCCTCCCATTATGTCCTTTTGGGAAACATGTTATACAAAAACGTTATCAAGGCCCCCTCTGCGATGTATCGGCAAACAGAGGCTACCGAACTCATGAAAGAAATACGTAGGTGGTACTGCGGCCCTCACATGAATGCTCGAGCTACGATGCAAATCATGCGAGAATGGGGTATTTTTGGATCACCGTAGGCCGGCGCATCCGGTTGTCAAAAGCTGCGACAAATGTCGGCGATACTCAAATCTTAATCACTTGCCTCCTCACGAGTTATCTTGCATGACAACCCCTTGGCCTTTGCGTCACTTGGGGAATTGATGTCATAGGCAAAATCATACCATCGAGCGATACTTACGGCCACGAGTTAGATCACGGTAGCCGTGGATTATTTCACGAAGTGGGTTGAAGCGGAAGTCCTACAAAATCCTCAATTCAAAGAAAGTTGCCCTCTTCATCAAAAAACATCATGTGCCGATTGAAATTACCCAGGGATCCGGCTCGCGCGCGGGACCCGGCATCCCTGGACCATTTGTTCGGGAAGTCGCCGGATCAGAGAGCGGCCTGTCGCGCCCGGCATCACGGCTTATTCCGTTTTAGCGTTTGCGTGTTGGAAGTGTCTCGCCGTTTTGCTTTCGCATTTTGTAGAGTCGCCACGCCGTTTTTATTAAGCGAGAAACATTGAAAAAAGGGCATCAGTTTAAAGATAAATTTTAAAGCTGTTTTTGTGTGATGAGATTTTGAGTTCGGAGGTCGAGATGACTCCTCGGGAAGAGAATATTAGAATATTAGAGCTCACCAGAGTCGCCTCGTAAAACGAGTCTTTCGGATACCCTAATATCCTTTAAATGTTGTGTGTGTGTGTGTGTGCTTTTAAAAATGCATCTTTGTATCGGATGTCTACATTGTATTGAAATGTATTGAAATAGAATAGGAAGGAAGCCTTACCAATGTTGGTTCGTGTCTGTCTTCCGCGGGGAATAGTGTTTGAGGTCGGAGTAGCGTTCCGGTTTGCTTCGGGGATGCGGTTGTCCGCGGACGGAGTTTCGGCGTGAGTTGAGGTTGTAAGCTGCGTTCGGGCGAGAGGTTCGGCGTGCGTGGGGATCGTCGGGATCACTCGGGCGAGAGGTTCGCGTGCGTTGTGGTGGCGAAGTCACTCGGGCGAGAGAGGTTCGGCGTGCGTTGGAATCGTTGGTTGGATTCGGGCGAGAGGTTCGGCAAGGTTTGGGATCGCCGGTTTGACTCGGAAAGAAGCGGGACACGCGTGGGAAAGACCGAGCGAGGCCTCGGAGTACCACGAGGGGCCTCGAGTACCTCGAGAGTGCCTCGGGGCAGCGCGGGAGCGTCTCGGGAGCGCTCGGAGAGCCCGGAGCACCTCGAGGGCTCGGAAGGCCTCGGAAGGATCCGAAGGGGCGGGAATGCCTCGAAAGGTCTTAGAAGGGGAGCCGAGAAGGCTTAGGGAGGAAGAGAGAAGTGGGAGGTGTGAAAAAATGAGGAGGGGGAGCCCTCTATTTATAGTAAAAATTTCGGAGCAAAGAGGTCCGTACGGACCTTCTTGGTTATCCGAGAATTTTGGATTTCCTCGGTGAGGAATCTGCAATGATGGAGAATATTTGGGAATGATGATGTTCCACTGAGCAATAAGGTCCGTACGGACCATCTTGCATGCGAAAGAGGTCGTACGGACCAACTCTGCATGGAAGTCATCATTTCTCCGAGGATTTGAGGAATATTGTGGACTTTAAGGGGATTTAGTAATGATTGAAACAAAGAGGTCCGTACGGACCTTAATTGCTACGATTTCACGAAAATTCCCAAAGGTCCTTTTGTCCCTTTTTATCCCGAGAAAGGCTCCTCCCTTGGTTTGGTTGGGGGTTTGAGAGGGTTTTGAGAGGGTTTTGAGTGAGAGAGGTCTCAGGAGGCTGCGTGGATGAGTACGCGGTGTTTCCGTGTGTTTGAAAGGGAGTGATCCAGTTGGGGTACTTACGAAGCCCCTCGGCAGCGTCACTTATGAAAGAAGTGGGGTCGCCGATAAGATAAGGGTCTGTCTGGATCGCGTCTTTGGGAGAGAAGTGGCCGTGAGGAATTGAAAGTGAGGACGTGGTGGTGTCCTTTTGGGTGATGATTTAGGTCGATAATTTGGACCACGTGATAGGATTCCCTACGTATCCACTGGCGGGAATCAAGCACAGTCGTAGTTCGGGCGTGGGGTGAGTGTTACGTGAATGCGGGCGTGGTGGTGCCACAGGTGTTGTGTGACCGCCGAGGAGTCGGTGGTGAGAACGTGGTGGCGTCTGGTGGCCGTATAGGTTGATGGTAAGGGCGTGGTGGCGTCTGGTGGCCGTATAGGTCGGTGATAAGGGCGTGGTGGCGTCGGGGTGGCCGTATAGGTTGGTGATAAGGACGTGGTGGCGTCATGGGTGGCCGTATAGGTCGGTGATAAGGGCGTGGTGGCGTCCAGGTGGCCGTATAGGTCGGTGATAGGGCGTGGTGGCGTCCAGGGTGGCCGTATAGGTCGGTGATAAGGGACGTGGTGGCGTCACAGGTAGCCGTATAAATCCGGTAACAAGAGCGTGGTGGCGTCTGGGTAGCCGTATAGGTCGGTGATAAGGAGCGTGGTGGCGTCAGGGTGACCGTATAGGTCTCGTCGGTGATAAGAACGTGGTGGCGTGGGGTGGCCAAATATAGGTCGGTGATAAGGGCGTGGTGGCGTCACGGGGTGGCCGTATAGGTCGGTGATAGAAGCGTGGTGGCGTCTGGGTGGCCGTATAGGTCGGTGATAGAGCGACGTGGTGGCGTCACAGGTGGCCGTATAGTCGGTGATAAGGGCGTGGTGGCGTCGGGGTGGCCGTATAGGTCGGTGATAAGGAGCGTGGTGGCGTCTGGGGTGGCCCGTATAGGTCGGTGATAAGGAACGTGGTGGCGTCTGGGTGGCCGTATAGGTCGGTGGTAAGGGCGTGGTGAAAGCGTCCCGGGGCAATATAAATCGGTATAGGTCGATAGTAGCGTGGTGGCGTGCGTGAAGCGTCGGTGATAAGAGTAGCCGTCCAGTGGCGTCGGTGGCAATATGAGCCAGTTGAATAGAACGTGGTGGCGTCAGGGTAGCCGTATAGGTCGGTGATAAGAACGATGGTGGCGTCACAGGTGGCCGTATAGGTCGGTGATAAGGACGTGGTGGCGTCACAGGTGGCCCGTATAGGTCGGTGATAAGGGCGTGGTGGCGTCGGGGTGGCCGTATAGGTCGGTGATAAGGGCGTGGTGGCGTCTGGGTGATGCCGTGGGTCGGTGATAAGGAACGTGGTGGCGTCTGGGTGGCCGTATAGGTCGGTGATAAGGGCGTGGTGGCGTCGGGGTAGCCGTATAGGTCGGTGATGGGAACGTGGTGGCGTCTGGGGTGCCGTATAATAGGTCGGTGATAAATAAGAGCGGAACGTGGTAAGCGTCACAGGTGTAGCCGGAAATCTTTATTAATAAACGGCGTGGTACCGCATGTCGGGAGTAGCCGTATAAATTCGGAAATGTGATAAGGACGTGTGTGCGCGTCCGGGATGAAGTATGCGTCGGTGATAAGTGGACGTGGTGATGTCCCCGAGTTGGAAACTTAGTTAAGGATGAAGCAGATTCGAGTATGAACACAAGATTTGTGACCTGAATTCCCGAAGTAGCCTAAGTTGGGACCTAGGAATTCGGAAGAGTATGACCCTAGGAATTGGCTTGACCTAGATTGGGAGTATGACCTAAGTTGGGATTTAGTTTAGGAGTATGAACCTAAGTTGGGATTTAGAATTTCGGGAAGTATGACCTAAGTTGGGACCTAATGATTCGAAGTATGACCTAAGATTGGGACCTGAGTTCGGGAGTATGAGCCTAAGTTTTAGTATGAGGGTATAGACCTTTAGGAAGTTGGGACCTAGTTCGAGTATGACCTAAGTTGGGACCTAGAGCTCGAGAGCTTACTTTGATAGCCGAGTATAAGTTGCATTAGTGGACTAGTAGAGAATATGATGGCCGATAAGTTGGGAAGGCTCGGAGCTTACTTTGATGGCGGTGCTTGCGTTGCGGGTGAGTGGCGAAGTTCGGACTTACATCGGCTGCCGGTGCTTGGCTCTGCCTTGGGTGAAGTGGGGGCGAGGATGATGGTAGATGATTGCTTCACCATTTGGCGTTTTAGGGAGCGCTCCGTGCCTTGGGACTTAGCTACTTCCCGGAGAGTGTTGCCCAAGCTCCTTACGCGTGCTTGTTTTGCCGTTAAGTGGGCGAAGGATGATAGTACGATCTTGCGAGATATGCGAGTCTTCGCAGCTTCCACTTTAACTTGTTAGAGGGAAGGAGCTTCGGGCTTACTTGTGCTCGCCGTGCTTGCGTTGCGGATTGAGGTGATGCGCCTGAGGCTTCGGAGCTTATCGGCTGCCGTCCTTGCCCAGTACTTGGGTAAGAGATGCGCAACCTTGTACAGCAGGAGCCACTTTTACGTTAGGAAGAATGACTTCGGACCTTGATGAATGGTTGAGATTGTCGTTGAGCGTTTGGAGCGTCTTGCGCACTTGATATTCGTCTTGGGAGAGGTATTGGCTCCCTTCTTGAATTACCGTTAGGCGTGGCGGTAGTTGGAATTGCCGTTGGAAGTAGGGCGAGATCGGTCTTACGTTTGATGGCCGATGGTTCCAATTCTGCAACCTTGGCGCGGAAATCCAGTCTACACCCAGCAGCAGTGGTTTGAGTGAAGCCCCAAGGTTAGGGACCATTACTGCACTTGGATTTCTTTGGGAAAAGGCCTTAGGGCAGACCGAGCCAAAGGTATAAGGGCGAGGAAAAGTAATTTTGGCCACCCGCTTTGCAAAAGAGATCTTAGTGCGTCTGGACCAACTTTGACAGTTACCCAAGAGGTCAGATACGGACCACCTTGGTTTTACGAGTTCCCGAGGTTTGACCGAGGCTTTAAATCACGAGGCCCCTTCCCATTCCTTCTTCCTCATTTTCCGGTTCGTGAACCGAGGCGAGAGAGAGAGAGAAAAATTCCTCCATTGTTAACCAAAATCAAAAATTTTTGCTTGAATTTCTTGCCGTGGTGAAGGATCTCGAAGGAGTGAAGTCGTCAGCCTTGAGTCAGAGGGGAAGTGGTTGAGCCGGCCGGATGGAGCCGAAGGGAGTGGACTTCGTTCGTTCCATCTTCGAAGAACCTTGGATGTTTGTATCCCAGAATCACGGAGGTGCATAATCGTCGACTCCATGAAGGCGTTGGGGAGGTAAGAAATACATTAGTTTGATTCCTGCACTCGAATTTTTGAATGCTAGAACTAGGTTTTAGTTTTTACGCATTTTGAGATTCTTTTGTTATTATTTTATGCCTTTTTAGTGAAATTCTTGATGAATTGTTGAAAATGGACATGAGGTAAAAATTGTGAGTATGTGTATTTTGTGCAGAAATGTGTAGATTAGCTCTTATTTGTGAAAATAAAAGTGCCTATCTAGTGAATTGCATGCTTTGGTGTTTTTGTACCGTATCTCTTATTTATGTATGTACATTATGAGAAAGATTATCGATGTAGTGATAATTTTGTGCAAAAATATGTGACATGTGCCGTGTTTTTGTGACAGGTTGCCATATGTGAAAGTGTCTGCCGTGTTGGGGCGGATTTTCTTTTGAGAATGTGCTATATAGTGTGTGCCGTGTTTTTGGGTGACGGACTTTGTGGGGAAAATATGTGCAGCTATGTGTGCGGGTGTTGGGACGGATTTTCTTTTGAAAAGGTGTCGTGTAGGGTTTAATCCCCTCCCCCTTTTTCTTCTTTTGAGAAAGTGTGTATGCAGTGTGTGCCGTGTTTTTGTAGCAGACCAATTTGCATGGGAGAAATTATATGCATGATATATGTGAAAATTATGTGCACATATGTGTGCACGTGTTTTGTGACAGGGTTACATGAAAAATTATATGTATAATGTATGTGAATTATGTGCAATATGTGCGAGTGTTTGTGTGAGTTATATGTGCCTTTATATTAAAAATCTGCCCCTGTGGTGATTGACATTACCCCTTTCTTTATATTTACAAAGTCTGTGAGAAACTTCTGGCCAAGAAGGCCCAAAAGAGATGAAAAACTTCGAGGATCGCTCGCGAGAAACATGTGTAAGAGCCTATAGCCGGCGAGATGCACGATATTATTTCCGTGGCGGTAGGCCGAGTCCCGGAGAATTGGTTTATACTTCCGAGCCTAGAAGTGTGTTCGTTGAGAAGCTTGGCACATTGGAGTGTCGACACGAGAAGAACAGGGAGTGTCTTCTTTGAGTTTATCAAGTATTGGTGGGATACCACCCGCACCTTCACACACAGTTTGGTGAGGCAGGCGAGAGTAGCGAGTGGCATCTTTGGAATTTGTACGCTATTACGAACTCTCCTTGAAAAGGGGGCCTGTGAGTGGAAGACACTTGATCTACGATGATGTGCTTGGCCAAAGTGCTGTGGGCTTTGAAGCCTCGTCCTCGCCGAGGCCTGGGAGGATCTTGTGCCACAGCGACGTAGAATGAGGATCACGGCTTGATGTGGAAGCCTACATCCGAAGGGTACCGGCCGAGGTAGCAGCACGGGAAGCGATTGGCGCGCTCCGCTTCTTGTGGCTTATGCGGCTATCCAGAGACTTTGTTCTCGAACCACGCGGCTCGCATGGCTCCCTTTTGCTGTTGGAGACAGGCTTGGCGAGAATCTGGATAGGAGTCTGCGACTTGGCCCATTGCTTGGGGGCGGCGGAGCTTAGGGCGAGCTCTACTTCTCCTTGGACCGGTTTAAGCTAGAAATTGCTTGATTCGTTGGCTTTGCTTTTGACTTTGCTTTGGAGGTATGAGTTTATGCTTTGTTTTCTTGATTTAGCAACGATCTGTCATTTCTCCATTGTCTTCTTGCTTTGAGCCTTCTCTGTTTTATGTCACGAGTGTGGTTTTATGAGGTTTTCCGGTGCTTCAGTGGGAATAGGGATCTGGATCACAGGTGTTCTAGCTGCGTACCTGCTTATCTTTGGGATGGGCTTCGTCCACGGCGAGGAAAAAGGGAGGACCCGGCCAAGAGGAGAAGCTCACCATCGCCTACTGAGGATGTGCGGGAAGAGCGTTTGGAGCGGGATAGCGCGTGAGGGTTCGTTACATTCCCGTGATGAAGTTGTGTATGAGGAGAATGAGATTCGAGGGCTCCAGGGTGACGGTAGCGACGAGGAAGATGCTTTGCGAAGCAACTTGTAGCGCCATAGCTACACAGGGAAGCGAAGTCTTCCAGCGGCATGGCCAGGTGTGCTTCCCGTGGCTCGAGGACCCTCACTTTGGGATCGCTTGATTCAGAGACATGGAGCGTGCTTGTGAACTTCGAAGAGGTACCTTAAGCGGTGTCGAGTGTAGGAGGATTCATCTTATACGGAGGAAGGAAATGCAGGGCCTTCGTGAGGAGAGGCGAAGAACGCCCAGTGCCAGCGCAGGAGAGAAAGGCGGCCCCGCGAGCTCCCAAGGAGAAAATTCCGATGCGGGCCCGGATTTCACGTACGTCCATGCGGGGGCGGATCGAGAAAGGAAGGGTGTGCATGCCGTTCGGAAACGCGGGCTCCTGCTTGCACCCTCTGAAGTGGACCCAGAAACGAGACTCCGGTGAGTGTGCGACTCTTTTCCATCTTGGCATCTTTTACGCGTTTTTTCTCTTTTTGTTGTTGGAAGTATACTTTGCACATTTGATGAGCGTTTCCACGGCTTCTTGTTGGTGTAGTCCCGAGAGGAGAGCCTACTGATATCTTGACTTCGCCGTTACGTGGCGATGCGCTCACTTCGCTAAGAAGATGGCGTCGAAGGTGTCTGTCGGTCTTCGCGTCGTGTGCGGCGTACGAGCCTATGCCTTCGAGGCATTACAGCGGGCGTTCCTCACTTTAGAGCCGAGAACGGAGCCGCAGCGAGGGAGCCTTTGAGGCGGCATAGCATGGATGCTTGGGACTTCTTCGAGGAGAAGCTGCGGGGCCTTCGAGGAAGCGGCCACTTTTAGCCAGTTCATTACCTCCCGCCGCGGCCGCGCGGTGGTAGGGTTTCCCTCGGAAGCCTTCTTTGCTTTGATCACTTTGTAGGATTTGATCCTTAGAGTACACTTCTGGCGGCGTGGGAGCCTCGAGCGGGGTGCCTCGGTATTCAAGCGTGAGGAGAGATGTGGCCAGGCGAGTTCCTCTTTAGGATGCCGGAAACTTTTCTTTAAGAGGATCTTGGCGAGAGGATGATAACAGTAATGAGACCACAGTAGTATTCATTTGCACTTTCCCCTCTTTTCATATCCCCTCTCTTTTTTTTTTTTTTTTTTTGTTTAGCAACGAGACATTTTGGGTACACCTGTAATAAAACACATGTATTTGCATGCTTAAGCAAATTATTTTATTTTAAGATGTAATGTCATTTATTTTTGTGATTCTAGAGAATTGTCCTAGAAATTGTTGCTATTATTATTTTTATTTTTGTACATGCCACGTGGTGAGAGTGCGTTTGTGGGTAGTGTTGGTTTCTTGAGAAATATGGCTTTGGCTTGAGTGTTTGGGCTGACTGGAGCAAGGTTTCTTGAGGCAGATGGTTTTATGTAACATTTTTAAAGGGAAATGGGTTACATGTTTGCAAAAAAAGGAGGTCCGTACGGACATACTTAACGTGCAAAGGAGTCGTGCGGACCCAGCACTAACTTTTGGAAAGGACATAAATGCTTTCCGGTGCACAGTTCTTCCTCATTTCCCCATTTTTGACCATTTTAGGAGCTTTCTTCCCCATTTTCTCTAGGAACCTCCATTTTTGCCATGGATTCTTCGTATGTCCCTAGAATTTTGCCGAGGCTTTCGCGAGAGAGGCAAGCACACTTCCTTGAAGCGGTTGGCAACGTGGATGCGGCGCCGTATGAGGCATCGAGACGGAGCTTTCGTGGTAAGGTTTCGTCTTTGCTCGGTTTGGTCTTTTAAGGAGTTGGTTCTGATTAGGATTTGTTGCGGGCTGCCCAGCGAAGTTACAGGATGTTAGGAGGCACGTGTCTTTGTTTCTCCTATATAATGAAATGGTGCCCACTTTTGAAAGATTTTCGGGCTTTGATCGGAGGGCCCGGAGGTGGAGGCCATCTCGCTTCCTTTGATTGGTGGGCGTTGCTTTGTAGGCGTGAAGCTTGCGAGACTTTCTTCGTACTTCGTTGGAAGAAGTGCGAGGGCATGATCCTTGATTCGGGTCATATCGACATTTCTGAGCTGCCGGAGCGGTTCATGGTTGATGATGAGAGTGATGTCTCTTGGGACGCATTTTGCCTTGTGCGTGATGGCGACGCTTTTAAGTCGGTTCCCTTGGCATTTGTGATGGCGCTTTGCTAGATGTGGTAGGGCCTTTGCGAGCTGGAGAGGATATTGTCCCGTTGGTCTTTGGGGAGACTCTTCATGGTATCGACCGTCGCGGCGGGGATCGTTTATGA
>JAFEMH010008415.1:0-25237 GCA_022495995.1 Adenophora triphylla var. japonica | reverse complement strand
TGTAGAAAAAATTAAAAAAAAATAAACGAGGTAGCCGTATACCATTTTCACAAGATCGGGACACATTAAAACCCTAAAAACCTAAATAATGGCACATATTTGTAACTCAATTTCCATTTGGATTTTGAGGAAAGTCATAAAGATGAAAACACTTTAAATGTCATTTAGAGTGTAGAAAAATTAAAAAAATAAACGAGGTAGCCGTATACCATTTTCACAAGATCGGGACACATTCCTTAAAACCCTAAATAATGGCACATATTTGTAACTCAATTTTCATTTGGATTTTGAGGAAAGTCATAAAGATGAAAAACACTTTAAATGTCATTTATAATGTAGAAAAAATTAAAAAAATAAACGAGGTAGCCGTATACCATTTTCACAGATCGGGGAACATAAAACCCTAAAAACCCTAAATAATGGCACATATTTTTAACTCAATTTCCATTTGGATTTTGAGGAAAGTCATAGAGATGAAAAACACTTTAAATGTCATTTAGAATGTAGAAAGAAATTAAAAAAAAATAAACGAGGTATTTGTATACCATTTTCATAAGATCGGGACACATAAAACCCTAAAAACCCTAAATAATGGCACATATTTTCTTCAAAAAAAAATGTTAAAAAGCTGTTTTTAAAATAATTATTTCTCAAATAGCTTTGCTTAACCAAAAAAATAAAATAAAAAAAAAAAGCATTAAAAAATACGTTAAACACATTTTAGTTAAAATTTCATTTATTTAAAAATTCTTAACTTTTTTTTTTATAACTTTTTCCAAAAAAATCATTAATAAGTAACATTTCAAATAGTATTCTTTATTCAAAAAAAAAAAGGGTATACGAGTACAAAAGTTAACCAAAATGATTAACTATTCCGTTAAAAAAGGACCAAGCGGAAAAAAAGGGCACATTTTTAGCAGTGTAACCGTGTATAACCGTGAACCGTATATACCGTAACAGTTGAGTACATGGTTAACGGTTGGGTTACGGTTAGGACTTAACGAAATTTTTAACCGCCGGTTATAACCGTTAACCGGCGGTTATGACCTTATGGCCACCTCTAAAAATCACTAATTAAAAAGGCTAAAATATTATTTTCTAGTCAATAAAAAATTTAAAAAATTAAAAAATAAATATAGGGTAGTCCGTCTCTCTTTTGACTTTTCTTCTATATACTTTCATTTGTTTAGTTTTTTTCTATCTTTTTCTATAACTTTTTCTAAAAAAACCACCAATTAACAAAGGCTAAAATATTATTTTCTAGTCAATAAAAATTTTAAAAAAATTAAAAAATAAATATAGGGTAGTCCGTCTCTCTTTTTTTCCTTAATCTCCGCATAAGCTTGATGGCGTGAAGTAACTATGTGGACGGAGGGAGTATAATATTATTATGGTATATTATTATTTAATTATTATTATTATATAATATTATTTTATATTTTAAATTATTTTTGATATTACTATTATTATGGTCATTAAACAAGGAAAATCTTAGCCATTAAATATATCAAAAACAATAAAATCCAATGGTCCAAATCCATTTTGCAAAAGCATGACACCCTTTTTTTAATTGGCTTACAAATTTTCACATGGATTGATCCCCCAATCATCTGGACCATTAATCTTAAACATCCGATGGTCCAAATCCGTTTTGCAAAAGCATGATACCCTCTTTTTTAATTGGCTTACAACTTTTCACGTGGATTGATCCCTAATCAATCGAACCATTAACCTTAAACATCGATGGTCTAAATTCATCAAAAACAAAACCATTTCACAAACCATTTCACATTCTTAAATTCTCTTTATCTTCCCATTTATTACTCAACACACACACACAGTCACACACACTCACAGCCACGGTCACACTTTCTCTCTCTCTCTTTCTCTCTCCACGTACCTAATCCGGCCACCCCAAGATCCGGCCACCCCAAGATCCTGGCCACCCTTCCTTCCTTCCCCAGCGAACTCGTATTGAGCGGCTTCGCAATTCGAAAGACGCGAGATGTGTTGAGCAGGCTTGGCTCGGAGCGGGGGAAGAAGAGAGTGTGGTTGTCGGCTTTGGGTAGGGAGAAGGATAGAACCGAGGTAAGAGCGGTGAAGCGGTTGTTCGATGTGATTTGGGAATTGAGGTTGGAATTAGGTTGGAGTTGAGGAGTGGTGGTGAAGCATGTATTGGATTTGGAGACGGGGAAGAAGGTGATTGGTTGGATCGGGGGTGGTTGAAGGGAATTGGGTCCCGGTCAGGAAGGGGTTGAAGTCGCCTAGGAGAAGGAGGGGTGATTGGAGGTGTTAATTGTGGTGTTTGGCCGGTGAGAGAGAGCTTAGGTTGGAGAAGCTTGGGGGACGGCAATGGTGATGGAAGAGGGAGGTCGTACGGAGAAGATGGTGGGGTTTTGGTTCGGGTGAGATCGATTTGAGAGAGGAATTGGGAGAAACGGTGGTTTGGGAAAGCTTGGGTTGGAGATGAGGATTGAGGGAGCGTCTTCTTCTTCACTGCGTCTAGAGAGAGAGAGAGAGAGAGGTGAGATGAAAGTGGGCTTTGACGATTTTTGAAGATGAATTTTGAAGTTTGAGAGTTGTAGTTGAAGTGGGTTTTGACATTTTTTGATTTTTTAAAAAATTTGGATGAGTGGTAGTGGTAATTTGCAAATATTTGATATTTATTTTTTTTTTTCTTTGAAAGATTTGTAATTAATTTTTAAAAGATTGTAATAGATGTATTTTGATATTATTAATTTACGTATCTTGATATTTGTAATTGATGTATTTTGATATTTTTCTATAGATGTATTTTTTTAATTTATTAGTTTTTTTAAAATATTATAATTGATGTTTTTCATTTTTATCATTATAAAAAAATTATTCAAAATTGAAAAAAAAAAGGATTTAATTTTGACATTTTTGTTTTTTTTTATTTATTGAATTATTAGCGACGGAATATTCCGTCGGTGAAATAAAATTAAATTAAAATAAATTAAATCGGCCGGAATATTCCGTCGCTGAAATAAAAATTAAATTAAAATAAATTAAATCGGCGTGAATATTCCGTCGGTGAAATAAAATTAAATTAAAATAAATTAAATCGGCGACGGAATATTCCGTCATTTGAAATAAAAATTAAATTAAAATAAATTAAATCGGCGACGGAAATTTCCGTCTGAATTAATTTTATTTAATTTAATTTTTATTCGGCGACGGAATATTCCGTCGCTAAATTAATTTAATTTAATTAATTTTTAATGACGGAAATTTCCGTCATTTGAAATAAAAATTAATTAAATTAAATTAATTTCGGCGGCGGAAATTTCCGTTCTTGATGTCGTCAATCAGACGGAATTAATTCCGTCGGTAAAATCAAAATATACCGACGGAAATTGAGCCGTCGAGCTGCGACGAGTGGTAGCGACGGACCGGCGACGGAAAAATTCCGTCATTGTTTAATTTTAGCGACGGAAATTTGGATTTAGCGACGGAAATTTCCGTCGCTAAAACCTGTTTTACGGTAGTGATCACCGGGATGAATCAACACACCCTCTTCACGCAAACTTTCCTTATGCCAACGCATTGCCTCTGCGGTAGATTTAGACGCGTAGAGGCGTTGCGGATCTTGGAATCAACGGCATGTAACGCAACTTATGTGGTCTATTTTTCTTGTGTTTTGAACTCCCCCTCCGATTTGGCTTATATCTACTTTGTCCGCAAATTGAACACTCTGTCTTACGTGAATCTTTCCTTGTAGAATAGCATGCAGTCATTCTTACACGCATCAATCTTTTCATAACATAGCCCAATCCGCCCAACCAACTTCTTTGTCTCATAAAAGTTTGTAACCATCTTATTCTCTTTCGGCAACATCCGCTTAATTGCTTTCATGATACGATTATGCGAGGCGGCTAATATTGCAATCGGCCTTTATGTTAAGGAGCTCGGCCAGCGGCCTCAAACCACAGCGATCTCGCAACTGGATAGACCTTCTCTTTTGCGAGTCCATAGCATCAATAAATTTCTTGGCTACGGGGTTGGTTCTTCTTTGTTGGTTCTCTCACCAATCGAAGGAAGGACCCGCTACATCCCTAACCATATCTTCCATATTCAAAGGTGGTTCTTCATTGTCTGAATAATAGGTTCGGGTTCGGGAGGTACATGAATATTCTCGGGGGATTATTCGCAACATTTGTGCGCAATCTCGGCTCACTACGACGGGTCCACCGTTTGTACCCAACTTCAAACCCGTTACGCAAAAAGATGTTTTACGAGTCTCGATCAAGCTTAGATACTTGACATTACAACACTTGTCGCATGGACACCTAATCTTACCATCCTTATCCATGTGGACTTAGGTTTTATTTAATTGAGCAAATTCAACAAACCCTTCATGACCCTCTATAAAACTCGGGATTGATACCGCGTTGATTCGGCAACTTCCGCTTATACATCCAACTACGATCATCGTTAATGAGACATCACTCCCGCATTGCAATCCATATATTATACGTACACTCAATTTAATCGACGGATGAAACAAAATCGGGATGTTAATAATTATTGGATTTCATAATATATTAACGGTTTAGAAGTAATTAACGTATTATCATTCCCTAAATTTGAATTACAAACTTAAAAGCAACACGAGATCTTCTTAAAATAAATATAAAGCTTCTAACTCATATTTAACAATATATTAACGAGGTCTTCTTAAAGTGTCTAGGAACTCGTTCCCGCTCCCAGAACTCGAATCTCTACTCTTCCTCCGCCTCGGTCCCCAGGAAGGTCTTTGGTCTAGGTATGTTGAAAAAGTCAATCGGACCTCGTCTGGCTCGAGGTATCGTGTGAGTGGTGGATCAATCGATCTGGTAGCTCTCGGTCTTGCTCTTTCTGCCTCGAGGCCTCCCTGCGAGCTATCACTTCGGGATCATTTCTCAAAGCGGCTCTCAGAATCTCCCGTCTCTCATGTCTGCTGCAATGTCGCGGTGATTTCATCGGGGTTGCTCTTGGCCTCCATGCCTCTTAATGTCATTTGGAAGAATAGTCCGCCCAAAACACTCTCGGCGTCGAGCCTCTGTCATCACCGTACAGGACCTTCTTGCTCCTCGTACCGTATCGGATACTCGGTGGTCGAAATGTGCTACCTCTAGTCGACGGAGTAGTGGTCGTATCGGAAGAAAGCCCTCTAGAAATGCTCGCAAGAAATGTGTAGTCGAGGCTCGGTCATAATCATCGGCATTGTATTAGTCGTATTTGCTCTCTCTCAGAAGTCAGAATAGTCTGTCATGGGTATCCGTCTTGTCTGCCTCACTAGAGATGGAATGCAAAAGGATGATACATGTAGTCCGGAAGTCGGACAATAAGCGACCCGTCACGAATATCTCTCATAGTCTGCAATCCCCATGCCGGAATCCAATAGTACGGGTTTGCGGTCTCATATCGGGCCAAGGCCAACCTCCTATGCCAACTCTCGGTAGCGGCATCCCTCAATATCTGCGGCATCCGAGGTCACCCAGTAATGCCAGTCGCCCCTCGCTGGCGAGATCAAGCGAAATCTCTCATACGGCAAACCACAATGATATATGACAGTGGGGAGCTCGAACCCATGTACTCGGATCTGCATGGGCCAATCTATCAATCTTGGAAGTGGTATGTCTCCGCTAGCAGCGGTGGAATGATGTCCATCGCTCCTGTCCCCGAGATTGAATATGCCGGATGTCAACTCCTCGATCACCTCTCACCAGCTGATGATCTCTAACAGCGTAGTGGACACACTCCGATGTAGCCGCGAAGTAGTGCGCAGGTGACGGAATGAGCAACATGAATATATCTAAGGAAGTGGATAGATCAAACGGTCAGGCTGGTCCGACTCAATACGGCTATATGAGTCAAGTCTATGAATCTATCGTCAACGACAATGCACGATACCTGATCTGGCTGATAATCCCAAGAATTCGGATAGTTGCTCCGTGGCGATCGTCTGTCTCGAGGAAATGCCACGGTCCTCGACTCGGCCCGCGTCGGTGCTCGAAAATCCTCCATCGTTGGCATCGGATCGTTGTACGATAGGGTGAACACATGTCGCTCCGAATCCCAAAAGCACGAAGCGGCTCGGAGCGCATCCCAATCAATCTTCCAATCTTTTAGAGACCCGGATGTACGGCATGCTATACCTCACTGTCAATAAGTTTACGGTGTTGTTTTTGGTGAAAGCGCGTGAGTTCAAGAATGTCTTGTTGAAATTGAAACTCGCGGGAAACAATTTCTCCATTGTAATGCTCCATCTTTGCCTTAAATTGGAAATTTCTTGGGACTTTTTACCTATTAATATTGTGAATAATTGTATCAACAAATCTTGAGCTCTAGTTCAAACTAAACTAAAGGATAATGGTGTCCCTACCTAACCACCTACTACTGTCCTTTAAGTGCATGTTTGATAAACCTATCCCGTCCCGAAATGCATGATTATATGAAATGCAAATATCACTTTGCCTACTTGCTTTATAATCGAAAATAAAGAAATTTCGGCTTTTGCATAGACCTAAATTATTACTATTGTGAATAATTTTAAATATTAATATTTAATTCTTTGTTGTAAAATATATAATTTTACAATGATGAATTAAATTAACATTTATAAACAAGATGAGAGTCGTTATCATCCACAACTATCGAAACCCTATCTCGGCTTAGACCAAGAAAGATAGAGCAAATAAGTTCTTGTCGGTTTGAGCAAAGGATTTTCTGTTTTAATATAGGTTTTTCCGGTTTATTTTGTCCTCCTCTCTACAGAATCTCGAAACATCACGGCCGTATCTTGACGGTGCACTGTTTTTACTCTTCAGCTGGTGATATACGGTCACAAGTAAAAGCAAGGTAACGGTATAACACCGGTGAAGAGAAACAGAAATTTCCTCCAATTTTTCAATCTCCACCTTCCATTTACCCAGATCTGATTGCGAGAATCTTCCTCATGAGCTCGGTTTGGCGGTGTTGCCCTCAATCTCACGGTTGCACATGCGAAGCAGTGAGATTGAGCTGTGACCCTTTCAAGCTATGAGCAATCAGGATCTCGAGTAAATGGAAGGTGAAGATTGAAAAATTGGAGAAAAGTCTGTTTTCTCTTCATTGGTGTTATACTATTACCTTGTTTTTACTTGTGACCGTATAACACCAAATGAAGAGCAAAAACTTCTTAATAAGAACATGGGCTGTGATGTTTGAGAGATCACTTAGAGAGAAGAACGAAATGGCCCGGAAAAACTCTTATTAAGCGAGAAAATCCTTTGCTCAAGCTGACAAGAACTTATTGCTCTATCTTTCTTGATCAAAGATGGACGGATTTTGATAGGCGTAGGTGAGAAAGACTCTCATCTTATTTATATTTTAAGATGTTAACCACCAACCACAATACCCTAAGGTGCATCTAGTGGTGCGAGATTGATATCGCGCTCAAACGTAGGCGATATTACATCACCGTCCGCGATGCCGTCAATCGCCCCAAAAATGGGATCTAGAACCACTAAGGTAGTGTGCGGTTGAATATGTTTACATTATTGATACATTCACCCCCTTCCTCCCCTTTGACTTTAAAAGACTTGAAAATTAGATATTTAGTAACTTATCTAATTGTTGCATATGTAATATGTTATGTTTACTAAATATGTAACATGTTATATTTACTAAATATAACATGTTACACCGAGTGGAAATATCAAGTCTATTGCACAAGCATTTGGCTCAAAGATTGAAACTTTAAAAAGTAGATTTACTATTATAATTAATCGAAAACAAGAAAATCCCCAACTGCGCGGTTTTGTATCTTCTACAACCGAAGTTGGGGATTTTCTTGTTTTCTCGATTAATTGCTAAATCTACTTTCAAAGTTTCAATCTTTGGACCTAATCTTGTGCAAAACTTGAGATTTTCCACTCAAAGATAACTCCATGGTAGTGGTTGTATGCGTGATAGTAGTGGAGTTGGATTAAAAGACTTGAAAATTAGATATTTAGTAACTTTTTAGCTTTTTATCATTAAAGACTTGAAAATTAGATATTTAAATACTTATCTAATTGTGGCATATGTAACATGTTATGTTTACTAAATATGTAACATGTTATATTTACTAAATATAACATGTTACACCGATGGAAAATATCAAGTCTATTGCACAAGCATTTGGCCCAAAGATTGAAACTTTAAAAGTAGATTTACTATTATAATTAATCGAAAACAAGAAAATCCCCTAATGCAGTTTTGTATCTTCTACAAACCGAAGTTGGGGATTTTCTTGTTTTTGATTAATTGCTAAATCTACTTTCAAAGTTTCAATAACTTTGGACCTAATGCTTGTGCAAAAAACTTTGAGATTTTCCACTCCAAAGATAACCCGTGGTAGTGGTTGTACGTGATAGTAGTGGAGTTGGATTAAAAGACTTGAAATTAGATATTTAGTAACTTTTTTAGCTTTTTATCATTAAAAGACTTGAAAATTAGATATTTAAATACTTATCTAATTGTTGCATATGTAACATGTTATGTTTACTAAATATGTAACATGTTATATTTACTAAATATAACATGTTACACCGGTGGAGTACGGTTAATTAGTCAAGTTTGCCTGACATTTGGCCCATGATTGAAACTTAAAGATAGAAACTTACTATTATAATTTTACTATTCGTTAATATTAATGAAAATCTATTTAAATCCCCATTTTTATCTGCGGTTTTGTATCATACACGAGGCGTATGAGGATTTCTTGTTTTGATTGAGTGCTAAATCACTTTCAAAGTTTTCAATCTTTAGTTATCTTTGAACTAATGCTTGTGCAAACTCTGAGATTTTCAACTCCACTCGGCCTAACCCATGCGTAGTCGATGGTTATGCGTGATAGTAGTGGAGTTGGATCTAAAGACTAGACTTTGTAAACTATTAGATATTTAGTAACTTTTTAGCTTTTTATCATTAAAAGACTGAAATTAGATATTTAAATACTTATCTAATTGTTGCGTATGCTAACATGTTATTAGTTTACTAAATATGTAACATGTAACATGTTATTAGTTTAATATAACATGTTACACCGATGGGAAATATCGAGTATTGCGAAGCATTTGGCCCCAGATTGAAACTTTAAAAGTAGATTTACTATTGCACAAGCATTAATGGCCCAGAAGATTGAAACTTTAAAAATCCCCATAGATTTTACTATGATAATTAATCGAGAAAACAAGAAAATCCCAGTATGCCGGTTTTTGTATCTTCTACAAGCGAAGTTGGGGATTTCTTCTGAGCGGGTTTTGGATTTGTTTTGTTAGTGCTAAATCTACTTTCCAAAGAGTTTCCAGTCTTTAGGAACCTAAATGCTTGTGCAAAAAACGAGATTTTCCACTCAACATCTTTCCCGTGGTAGTGGTTGTACGCGTGATAGTAGTGGAGTTGGATTAAAAAGACTTGAAAATTAGATATTTAGTAACTTTTTTTAGCTTTTTATCATTAAAAGAACAGAAAAATTAGATATTTAAATACTTATCTAATTGTTGCACTTAATATAACATGTTATGTTTACTAAATATGTAACACATGTTATATTTATAAATATAACATGTTACACGATCCCGGTGGAAAATATCAAGTCTATTATACTGCCTGAAGCATTTGGCCCCGAAAAGATTGAAACTTGAAACTAAGTAGATTTACTATTATAATTAATCGTAATCGAAAGGCAAGAGAAAAATCCCCACAGCTATGAGTTTTTGTATCTTCTGAGGCGGGGTTGGGGGATTTTGTTTTTGATAATGCTAAATCTACTTCCAGAAAAGTTATCTAATGCTTGTGCACTATCTTATTACTTTCCACTCGAGATTTTCACTCCGGCCCTTAACCCCGTACCCGTGGTAGTGGTTGCATGCGTGATAGTAGTGGAGTTGGATTAAAAGACTTGAAAATTAGATATTTAGTAACTTATCTAATTGTTGCATATGTAACATGTTATGTTTACTAAATATGTAACATGTTATGTTTACTTAAATATAACATGTTACATATTCTGGTCTCTTATGCGTACGGTTATTTATCGTTTTTCTTTATAGTGGCATATGTTTTCTTCTATTCGTTAATATTACTAACATATGTTTCTCTTAATTAGTTACATTAGATTAATATTACTAAATATGTAGCAAAACTAGGATCTGACGTATCCTCCTAATTTGTTTTGTCATACTCAAGGTGCATAAGTGCCGAGTTGATGATATCAGGGCGCTCGAAAACGTAGGCGACATAATCACCGTCCCCGCGATGCGCGTCCAGTAATCGCCCCCAATAAAATCTAGAAGAGATCTAGAACTAGATGTTCCTAAACTATTTAAATCATGGGAAAGTTTTCTTACTTTATTTTGTTTTTTGTAATTGAGATCCAATTAAAGTCTCGACTCTCATGATCATAGTTGTGCTTACTTTTATTAGTTTAATATATTTGTTTTATTAGTTTAATATAATTGTTGGGTTATCAAAATTGTTATTATTCTTCCCTGAATTCTTTCATGTTTTGAAAGACATTAATAGCATATAGTTGCATGATTTATGTTACGCTACTATATGTTTAAAATGTGTGAATCTTAGCATGAATCAATTTCATGATTATCCACGCTTTAGGTAGTTAAATCTTGTTAAAGTGAGTAGGGTTAAGGCATGATATATGATTCATATTATTGGAAAAAATGTATCAAAAACATTACCTCATTTTAAAGCTCGAATTGGTACTAAATTGATCGAACTAGGCTATCTTCGTGTGCGATATCATTATAAATTTGAACAAAAAACCTAGTTAAAATCCCCCGAAACAAAATTACAACCTCACTGACTTCCTAACTTTCCGCTTAGAAAATATAATTGAGATGGTCAGTATTTCAACCCGAAGGAATGGTAGTCATGCTAGGCAAACTCGAAGCACGATATTATGATCGAGTGTTTGACCTCCGATTTCGGGGTGACTTAGAAAGCGATATCAATGTTGTGCAAACTCGGGGATTAGATGTCTTTGCTCACAATATTGAGACGGTGAAAAGACTCCGGCGAATCGTTAAGAGATCCCCGAGAATTTGGGTGGTATGGGTGAAGTTTCTTACTTTCGGTTGGTTTGGTGCGAACATCTTTGCTAAAAACATATGTTTATTTTCAAAATGCTAACATATTTAAGATTTGACTTCTAGTTGACACCCCCAAATTATGTTTGTCATGACTAAACATAGGCGGGTGTTCGGGTTCCTGACATTGACATTACCATAACCTATAGAGATATACCTTGGGGAAGCCCATAAACTGCAATGTTACTTACTATAACCTAAGTAATAGAAAAAGTAACAATCGAGGGCATATCATGACACAAAAGCTAATCAAATGAATCATTTAGTCAAAGTAACATCAAAGCAAGAACATTTAAGGGGAAGAAAAAATACAACCAATAAGCTTCAAAAATGTCAAAAATAATTATGTGTATACCAATAACGAGAAACTTATAAATTCATAAAGATCTTAACCTAGTCGAGATAAAATCCCGGATGAAGCTGTCAAACTTTGAAAGGCCGACCACATTTAGTACAAATTAAAAAAAAAAAAAGATAATTTATACAGAAATCATTAATCGTAGGTCACAAAAGGAAACATTACCAAATCAATTTGTGTGTGTGTTGGAATGTAGGGAGAGAGAGAGACCTGGCATCTAAACCCAATTCCCGGAACGAGAAGCGAGCCACGTAAAATCGGAAAATTCAATTCCCGGCAAATTCATATTCATGACAAATTAACACCCTATCCTCGAATTAGAACTACATATTTGAAAGAAATCGAAACATTTACCTTGATTTGATTAGAGCAAGAGAGAGAAAAACGGTGGAGAGGCGGACGGAAGGAGACGGCGTGAGAGCTCGAGACGGACGGTGGAGAGGTGGAGAGGTGGACGGACGGAGACGGCGCGGCGGCTCGAGACGGAGACGGTGGAGAGGTGGACGGACGGCGGCGATTCTTCTTCTTCTTCGGGTCGGAGAGAGCGGGAAGAGAGAGAAAGCGGGAAGAGAGAGAGGGAAATGATACGTAATTGATATCTGATGGATTAAATGAGTATTTATAATTTCCACCAGCGACGGAATATTCCGCCGCTAAATATTAATTATAGCGGCGGAAATTAAATTCCGACGCTATAATTAATAATTAGCGGCGGAATATTAAATCGTCATAAATCCGGCACGCTAAACTATACGTACGCTCACCTGGATCGATGACATGACACTCTCAGACGGAAATTTCCGCCGCGATTTTAAATTCGGCGACGGAAATTTCCGCCGTAATATTAATAAATATAATTGTTTTCATTATATTTTTGAAAAAATAAATAAATCATTAATATTTATTAATTTTAATTTAATAAAAATCATTATTTTTATTTATATAAAAATAAATAAATCATAAATATTTATGATATTTTTGAAAAAATAAATAAATCATAAATATTAATTAATTTTAATTTTATAATGCCATTATTTTTATTTATATAAAATATGAAAGTTATTTTAAATTACTCACAAAAAATAAATATGAGTCAATAAATATTATTTTTTGAAAAATTTTTAATTTAATAAATATCATTATTTTTATTTATATAAAAATAAATAAATCATAAATATTTATGATATTTTTGAAAAAATAAATAAATCATAAATATTAATTAATTTTAATTTTATAATGCCATTATTTTTATTTATATAAAATATGAAAGTTATTTTAAATTACTCTCAAAAAAATAAATATGAGTCGATAAATATTATTTTTGAAAAAATAAATAAATTCTAAACCACTAAACCTAATACCACATATCTTATCTGCTTTATACCCGATACACATACCACATACCTATGCATACCTATACCACATACTATGCCACTATGCCACATACCCTATGCCACATGTACTACCATATACCACATACCATACCACATGCAATTTATGCACATACATACCTATGCCTACATGCCTGCCTATACTACCTATGCCACATATACCACATACTATGCCACATGCCACATACCCTATCTGGCTATGCACCATACCACATACCTATGCCACTATACCACATCTTTTATACATATCCACCATCTATACTATACCATATCTGTAATATCTACACTATACCACATACATACATACATACTTTTATACATATACTGTATATATACTACTATACCACACCATACCACATACATATGCCACATATACCTATGCCACATACCACATACCACATACCTATACCTTTATGCCACATACCACTATACCTATACCTTATGCCTATGCCACATGCCCCCATACCACATACCTATACCACATACCACATACCACATACCACATACCATACCACATACACTTTATGCCATATCTTACATGCCACTATACCATTATGCCTGTACACATACCACATGCCACTATGCCCTATACACATCACTTTATACCACATACCCATGCATATCTGCTATACACACATGCCTATACCATATATGCACATACCACTATGCCACTATACATGCCACATACCATTTATACCTATGCCACATACCACATACCTATGCCTATCTGGCCATGCCACATACCACATACCACTGCACCTTTATACCACATACCTATATACCACTGCCTATCTGTTTATACCACATACATTTATCTGTATGCCACATACCTATACATGCCACATACCACATGCCACATACCTATGCCACATGCCACACATACCACTATACCTATATACCTATGCCACCATGCCTATGCCACATGCCACATACCTAATACCTATGCCACTATACCACATACACATACCACATACATACCATACCACATGCCACCATACCACATACCACATGCCACTATCTATACTATCTGTTTATACCTATTCTATACCACATACCACATACCTATACATATCACAACTGTTATACCTTATACCACTATCACATTTATACCACATACCTATACCACATACCACTATCTGTTTATGCCACTATCTGAACATACCTATGCCACATACATATACTATGCACTATCTGTTTATACCTATACCCACATACCTTTATACTATGCCACATACCACATACCTATTTTATACCTTTATTCAAATTGGTAAATTGCATACAATTTTAAATTTTTATCAAAATAAAACAAAAACAAGATTAGTCGAAAACAAGGAACTAACCAACTATTAGACAACACTCTGGAGATTATTGTCTCATAAGTCATAACTAAGATATCCGAGAAAACAAATTAAGACCCACATCATTACTTTGCTGAGCACACTGTACTCTCTGGCCCCACGCACCCGTGCATGTCATCATCTACATCGTAAGCTTCAATGTTGACATCGTGAAGGGTTGTCTCCTCGCGCTCATCTAAATCGAAGCTCCATAAATATACATCATGCGATGAAGGCTTAGGAGGCAAAATGCGCCTACAGGGCCCTTGCATTGTTCGGAAGTCAAGGAATGCAGGAAGTCGAACCCAGTTCGGACCCGGACGGGGAAGGGAGAGAGGTGAAATGTGGAATTATACGAAATTAAAGATGAAATAGCACCGGGGTAAGAGCGGCTCGATATTTGTTTTTTCAAATTCAATTCTTTGGAGAGAGAGAGAGAGAGTGGATGGGAGAGAGGGATTTAGAGGTGTACGATTAATTTGGTTTGAAAGTTTGAATTGGATTATACGCTTGTTGTTCGTTCGGAAATTTTGAAATTTTAAATGAGCGCCTTGACTTGGCGCATTGTTTATTGTGAAATTAATCCATCCGTCAGGTCCGGCTTTTGTAGATCGAAATTGAAAAGGAGAGATTTTGCATTTGACTCCCTTGGAATTTAGGTAAACGATATTTAGCCTAACAAATATGTCATCACCCTTTGGCTTGAACTTTGGGTGCTCTTTACGTTTGTAGTACAAAGACTATGTCTCCGAGTAAGAGTGTCGGGAGCTTCGTCGGCTTCTCTGGGAATGTAATTTTACGTCCATTTCTGCGTACCGCTTCTCATGACCACTTCCCGAAGACCTTCTTCTCTGTACAACCTTTTCGCCCTTGCATTGTGGGCGGTCCTTGTCATTGATAGGGCATATGGTATAGGGTATAGGGTATATGGTATAGGGTATAGGGTATAGTGTATAGTATAAGTATAATAGGTATAGTGTATAGGAGTATAAGTATAAGTATAAGTATAAGTATAGGAGTATAGGTATAAGGTATAGGGTATAGTATAAGTATAAGGTATAGTATAAGTATAGGGTATATATATATAGGGTATAAGGTATAAGTATATATAGTATAGGGTATAAGTATAAGTATATATATATAGTGTATAGTATATAGAGGTATTAGGTTTAGGGTTTATAATTTATTTATTTTTTCAAAAATAATATTTATTGACTCATATTTATTTTTTGAGAGTAATTTAAAATAACTTTCATATTTTATATAAATAAAAATAATGGCATTATAAAATTAAAATTAATAAATACTTATGATTTATTTATTTTTCAAAAATATCATAAATATTTATGATATTTTAATGTTTTTAGTTTGTTATTTTGTTAATTAGTTCTAAAAATAAACAAAAATTACATTTTATTATCGACAACGGAATATTACGTCATTTGATAAATAAAAATATTAAATTATCGGCGGCGGAAATATTCGAATCGGTGTTTAATAAAAAAAAAAAAAAACATTTAATTTCACCGTCGGAAATATTCCGTCGGTGTAATATTTCAAAGAAAAATAAAAAATATTTTAATTTCACCGTCGGAATATTTAGACAACGATAAATAAAAAAATAAAAAAATGATATATTTTCACCGAGCGGAATAATTCCGTCGGCGATAAAAGATTTAGCGGCGGAATATTCGTCGGTAAATCAACAGCCAAATTAGCCGGCGGAAATAAACGAATATTCGAGGAATATTCGTTTTAGCGACGGAATTTAGCGGCGGAATTAAATTCCGTCGCTAAATTTGACGCCAAAATAATTCCGACAGCTAAAGTCTATATTGCCGCGCTATTTAGCGACGGAATATGTCCGTCATTGTTAATTAGTCAGCTAAATGACCTTTTACAGTAGTACGAAGCCCACAGGTGTGGTGTGGTCCTTGACTTCCAATAACTTGGTGTTGGCCTTGCGGCCTTTTGCCGAGCCCCGATCACAGGATGAAGTTCGTGAGTTTCATCATCCTCGCCCAGGCGGGAGGAATGACGGTCGTGAGACAGTGGAAGGTCACGTTGCATATTTGGATCTTGGAGGTCTCGAGTGAATCCGAGTTAATGGCATGTCGTCATTATGCTTGATTTCTAACACTAGAATGTCGTTGGTCTTTGGTCCCCTCGGTGGTGACAGCATCGCCGTAGTGGGCGTGGTTAGCTCGTTGCCTTGCGTGAACTTAAGGCCGATGAAGGGTGGATGCCACGCCATTGATTTGATGCGGCCGGGGACGCCCCGGGATGGGCTGTGAAAGTGATTGGAATGTCAACACTTGGAATTCGGTGGGGATCGCCGCTTGCCGAACCGGATGTTGAGAGTAGCAACCCAGGAAGCATGCGGGAAGTAGAGTCGTAGGCCTTGGCCGGTGTGGGTGAAGGCTTAAGATACGTGGGCTTGATGTCAAGCGGGTCCATCATCTTGGCGGGCAAGACATTCATTCGGAACCTCCAGGTCTACTGACACGCGGGGAAGGCGGCGCTCGTCAGTGGTTTGTGATGTAGAGCGGCTCATTGTGATCGGCCCCAAATTTTGGAAGGTCAGATACTGCGCTGAGAGGTGATTATGTTTGCCATAGTGGATGTTGCCGATCATCGGAATGACTTCAAATACGGGGTTGCGTCCACGCGGGGACCATGAGTACGGGCCGAGGCTTTCCTCAGCTTGAGCTTGTGAGGATAAAAGGAGGTGGCCGAGAGACGAAAGGGAAATGTTCGCTGAGTGCTTGGTGAGTGAGGATCGGGTCCTCCTTCAAGGAACTTGCGTCTTCGAGTGGCCGGATTGCAATCGAGCTCAGTCGGCTTTTTGGTGACCTTAGGTGGTAATGCGTGGATTTGACCCGATCGGGTTAGAACGGCGACATCGGGTTTGGTCCCTTCTGAGCAGTGCTCCCGAGTTGAGCCATAGTTAGAGGGAGGATTCCTCGTAGCATAGGGCCGTATGTCTTCCCTCAACTCATTGATGGTGGATGAATTCCGGGAGCTTCGGCGGCTTGACGGATTACGTCCCGGGATGCTTGGCTTGGATGCCTCTGCGGGGAGGTAGCTACGGTTTGGCGGATTGTTCGAATGTCGGCTTGCCGCAGCAATGGTTGCTGAGCGAAGCGTGTGTTGCTAACCCTCGGGGGAGGTTGGAGAGTTCTCGGCTTAAGCGAACGGTCTCCTTGATCTCTTGCGGTATATCGCGTTCCTTTCCTTCTTGCTTGAGCATACTCGGGGCGCATTGCAGAGTTGGGTGCAGCGATACTCGTGATTTGCTAGTTTTCCTCCGCTCACGGGCCCCGGATCAACCTTCTTGCGGCGGAACTGCGTCGAGAGTTAATGCTGCGTTTCTTCCCATGTGAGAATAGCCGGTGCTTCTTTGGCTGCGTGCGGCGGTCTAGGTAAACCTCCGTCGGGGAGAGTTTTCTCCTCTTGCTTTATGCGAGTGGCGGGTATGTCGGAAGGTGAGTACACGGCTTCCCGAACATCTGCCCATATGGCCAGTTCTTTGCCGCGGTTGATCATTTACGTAAGCGAGAATGCTAGTGAAGTTTGTGGAATTTCACACGAGTAGTTGCTCGAGGCAATTTCCATCCTCCTCTTGTTTTTAAATAGACCTTCCTCACTGAGTTGGCCTTTCAATTTAAGTGCGGAAATGATCCGTTCCCATCACTCCCGGGACCGCTTGGGAGTCCGGTTTTGTTGACTTCATGCCCGGCTTGGAAGAGAAAGGATTCATCTTCTTCGTCGTCGCTTTCCTGAGAACTTGCTTTCCTCGGGAAGGTAAGCGGCAGGATTCTTTTCTGTGTGACGTTCCATCTCCTAGGTCATCGGGACCGTTGACCACCACTTGCACAGCGAAGGGGTTGGATGAGAGCAGACGGTAGTCGGGGAAGTTACCATGAGCGAAACTGCTTGAGGTCGGCGGGTCTAGAGTGGTCTCTAGCTTTAAATGCGAAATTTGGCACTGTGACACTTTAAGGGCTTGGTCCTGTAGGTCTTTCGAGCTTGATCTTCGTCCCAGATGACTTTCTTGAGCGGCTAGTTCCATGAGGGCTTTCCTTGCGAGAGCTAAGCGAGTCTCAGTAGGTGCGCGTCATCGACTAGTGTCCGAGAACCGTGATTACATTCAAATCGCCGAATGGCGGAACACTTGGATTACGTTGACGAAGGAAGTCGGGTGGGACATTCCATGCGGCCTTCCTTGATCTCGATTACCAAGAAGTTTGCCCATATACTGCTTGATTGACCCGCGGGGGTATTGAATTCTGCAATGTTGACGGTCTCGTGATCTCGCTCGATCGCCAAGTCTATCGAGCTAGCGATCGACTTGCGGGATGTACGAATCCGGGGCCGTGACGGTGGGAGTAGAATCGAAGCGGAGCATGTTGATCTTTGAGGTGGTCATTTCCTATGTCGGAAGGCGGCTACGCCTTGCGGGGAAGACTTTCACGAGATGTTTCGGGGTGGGCTGCCGGAAGCGTTCGAGTTGATACGACTCGTAGCGGGGGTGAGGAGCTTGGTCTCCTTCGGCTGTTGCCACTTTGGCCTTGGCGGCGCTCGAGGGTTTAAGCTTGAGGCGGCGGCACGGGAGGTTGCAGCAGAGTTTGCAGTACTCGGAAGTAGTGATGAGCTCGAGCTCGCTTGGCCAAAGCCTCGTTTACCATGAGCGGGCGGTCGTCGAGGTGACCTTGGTATTGCGAGAATCGACGATAAGGACCGGATCCTTGGTATCATCGGGATATACGGAATAGATGATGTTGTGAAGTCGTCGTCGATCACTTGATCGAGAGGGATTCTTCGTCGTGTCAACCGGTAACTTCCACTTGTCGGATAGGCATGCATCTTTGGACGTTGAGCTTGACAATTTCCGTAGTATTGGAACCTTGGTCGTAGGTGACACGATCGGAAGGAGTTCCGTCCTCAAGGCGAGCATGTGAATGCGAGGTGCGCTTGCGGGTGCCGCGTCCTCGACTCCGGAGAGTCCCGAGATTCGTCGTCATCGATCGCTTTCGATCCGGATGTAGGGTCGTATTGCATCCGATTGCGTTGTTGGGCGGTAGGAAAAGCATCATGCTCTTCGTTGGAGAAGAGGGGTGCGGCGGGTAGTTCCTCGTGGAGGACGTCCCATACGACTTCCATGCATTC
Source organism: Adenophora triphylla var. japonica (assembly GCA_022495995.1). Lineage (NCBI taxonomy): Eukaryota > Viridiplantae > Streptophyta > Magnoliopsida > Asterales > Campanulaceae > Adenophora > Adenophora triphylla. Next base: position 5,847 of record JAFEMH010008415.1, on the reverse strand, counting down.
ATCACGAGAATGACGGTGCTTATTGACCTTTATCACGAAAATCTCTTCGCTGGCGGGGCCGAGAGAGTTTGTTTGGAGAATGCGCGAATCTCCGAGGAGGCGGGGTTTATGTGCCGTATCATGGCGATATTCGGCGTTTCCTTCCAATCTGCCTCGAAATGTTGGAAACGACAGGTTGAACTTGATGTATCGGATTTGCCGAGTGCACTTTGCTCGAGTACGTTTACATAGTTAGCATCTCGGACTACGAGGGATTCGATGAGATTTGCCCAGATAGTCCCTTGGTTGATTCGAAGGAGGTACCCGGTGCACAGTGCGGACACTGCAGCTCTTGTCTCGGCTTCGTTTCTATGAGGCTATCCCCTCGAATGACCTCGAGATCTCCCTGTAGGTTAATGAACTTAACACGCGATGGAGAGTGGAAGCTATGGCTTTAAATGTGGTGTAGCGAAGGGCGTCCCAAGGCGTGTGAACTCGGATGGAATGTCCATCGCGTGGAATTTTCTTTGGCACCATTTGGGTTTCGAACCGAGTTCGAGTCACTTTCCCGGGATGGGACGAGACGAGTTGTCGTAGGCCTTGATAGTCGAGTAGACGGTATCGAGATGGCTTTCGTGGATGCGGAGAGCTTCGCGTCATCTTTGAGAGGGAGGACATTAACGGCTGACCCGTTATCTACCAATACTCCGGGGAGTGATATGGTGTTGAGTTTGAGAGTGATGTACGAGCTTCGTTGTGCCCAGAGGCATCTCTCGGTAGGTCTTCGTCACGAACGTGATCATCTTTGCCATACAAGCGGGAGTCGTAGATCTCGTCTCTGTCAAGTAGAAGGAGAGTCATCCGGCCATCCGTTTCTGTCTTCCTCTTTGCGAGGTAAAGCCTTTGCTAGAACCTCGGGGAGTGTGTTGAGGTACACTGTGTGGCGGTTGCCACCCTTGGTTAGCACATTGATCGAGTGCGATTGCCAGTGACTTTGATCTTCCTTTGCAGGTCAGGAGCTCGGAAGTTTGGACAAATTGAATCTTAGGCTGATCCGCGGAGGTTAGGCTACATTGTGATAAGATTACCAAGATCGAGGTATTAGGTGTCCCGAGTGCAGATTACGGTTCAGCGGGACTTTTCGGCTTTTCCCTTTGTTTGCTCTAAAGGCTGGCACGGCTGGAGGCGAGAGGGTAGGTGGAGTACTGATGCGTAGTAGTCGAACCTCCGGAGGGTTCTCCAAGTGTACCTACTCTGGTATCTCCCGGCTTCGTATCTTTCTCTCGATTCTTTGTTGAGAGGATTTCTTCTTTTGTTTTCTCGGAGGATTGCTCAGGACCGTTTCTCGGGACTCGTACTCCCGGGCGGCGGAGCGATCACAAACATCATAGGCGATGTGGACATTAGAGGAGGATCCGGTGAGAGAGGCGGAGAAAGCGGTTACGTGGCACTCTTCTTGGGCGCCCGCTCAATGGAATTCAGCTGTTATTGTTCGGAAAAGGGTTTCCCGGCGTATTGGGCCAGCGGGGCGCTACAGCTTGCCTTCTTACATCAAGTTACGGACTTCGTATCGTAACCCCAAACGGTTGTCGGTGGTATGGCCGTGATGCGATGGAAGGCGCGATATTTGCTCTTGTCGCATTGGCTACGGGAATTTTGGGTTTGTAATTGGCGACGGGCTTAAGGAGACCCTCCTTGATTAACCCCTCCGGCATCTTGCTCGGTGGCATGTCCAACTTGTCGAAGTGTCACGTGAGTTGCTTACGAGTAGAATTGTTGCTTTGTGGGGGTGGGTTTTACATTACCCATTGTTGTCCACGATGGACGTAGTTGACGGACGTATCTTTCCACTTTCTTTGAGGGCCGGTGCGGGATTGAATACAGCTAGCGGCGGTATCGGTATGGTGTGCGGTAGCCAACTTTTCCTTGAGATCCTTCTCGAGCGTGGCGGCATTAACCATGGCCGGGAGATGCAGGAAGAAATTGTGGCGATGAGAGTTCTTATGGACGGTGCTTAGCGGGACTTGAAGATCCGCATCGCTCGTCTTTGGAGAGTGGCTCCATGATCTCCCAGGACGAGTTTCCGGCTCCGTCTCTTGTAGAATTCCCCAACACTTTCATCCGCTTTACTGCTCAGGTGGTGATTAAGTCCTCGCGACTTGTTTCCCACTCTAAGTTGGATCTGTGCCGCTCCGGGAAGATGTTCTTGATCTGTTCCCAGTGTGGCGATCCGCGAGCTTGACCCTCGAAACCATCGTAGCTTGGTGAACTTTTGAGCGTATCTTGGAAGTGGTCGGCCATTTCTTTGGAGGGTTGCTCCTTTTGCTCTCATGAGAACGTAGGTATCGACGTGCGTTTGAGGACATTCGGCTCCGTCGAATCGGTCCATCTCGGCATTACGAACTTGGCGGGGAGAGGCGTGACCATTCCGGATACTGTGGATTTGAGCGTTTCTACTTTGAGTTGCTCATGGTGGCTTTCGGGTCTTTCATTTGCTCGACCATCCAGGCTAAGGTTGGGTCCGGTGGTGGACTTGTGAGGCTCGGCGCCGGGTGCTACCACGTGAGCGGTAGTGATTGGAGGTGGAAGGCTTGATATATGTGGATATATGGGAGCCTTTTACGAACTGTATCGGGGTTTGTCCCGGTGTTTAGGGATTCGTGTATAGGCAATAGGACGAACCCGGGAGGGTATTGAGGATATTGGCATCCTGAGATGGTCCGGCGGTGCGGCTGGTGGTATTGAGTGATAGGAGTAGCACTTGGCGACCAAAAATGACGGGGTTGCCACGAGTGGTGGCAACATGGGCCTAGGTCGGCTATTTCCTTGGTTGGAAGGCATCTCGTAAGTTGGCGGGGAGGAATTGCACGATTGAAGGTTTGGTGGCTGGTTTCGGGGAATCGTCGTCCTCGACCGGGACAAAAGTACCGTCGGCGGGGATAAACTGCTATACTGCAGCTCATTCGAAGGCTGTACCACGAAATTGCGATCTTCTTTACGCCTCTTGTGAACCTCACAAGCCGGATGGCTTCTTCCAATGTCATATACATTACCGGTGGCGGGGTCCTTCCCGATCACGATTTCTCGATGAGCTAGACATGTCGGAAATTACGGCCGAGGAGGCGGGGAGCAGAAGCGTACGCATGTGCCGTGTGTGATCTGGCAAGGCGGCGGCCGGAAATCGAACCACTTTACGCTCATTGCCGGGGAACGAAAGGAAGGGTTTAGGCTTCGGAAAAGGGTATTTGGCTCAAGGTTTTCGGGCTTGTGCAATGTGCGATTACCGATTAATGTTTACTTAAAGCGCGTTTTCTCGAGTCCTAATCGGTTGGAAAAGAGCGAGTCTTCTTTTTCGCAACTAATCCTAGAGCTCTAATCGGTGGATCTCATCACTACGCTTATAAGCCCTCGTTTCCATTGTAGATCATCTTTCTCGGGACGGACTATCCCGAGCGAGGTTTGATAAGGCAAGCGAGTTCCACAAACCGAGGAAAAAGTGAACTTAAGGCTAGGCGATCACGCGAGCTTTCAACGTGTGTGACGTACGGGCCACGGTCGAAGTCGCGTCTTAAGTTAAGGCGGGGATCGTGCCAAAATTTGGGCATGACCTCTCCTGACTCGCTTGTGCGAGAGACCTTAGCTTTTAGCGTTGACGGGGTTGTGGGCTGGCATGATCATACGGCGAGGTTTGGTGACACGGCGTCACATTGAACCTTCGGGTATATTTTTCGGCGAGCTCGCGTCAAAGTCAAGGTGAAAAGCTCAAGACTTGGGTCGGGAACGACCTTCGGTCTCAAACTCTCGAGCTTGACTCGGAGCGGGGCCGGCGTGAAAAACATCTAGCTTAGGCTTTATGACACGAGCTAAACCAAAAACCAGCCAGGGGTCTTGGACAAAGTGTGACACAAAGAGTGCGTAGCTTACGGGCTAGGATGGGATGTTTGGGAGACCCGTGCGCCCCGAAAGGTGTGCGCGGACCAATCGAGTGCACGGCCCGATAAGGCCAATCAGGGTTAGGGGTTGTAGTGTCTGCCGGTGTACCGGCGACGAGTGCGCGTGAAGTGCGGTGTTAGAGTGCGGCAAGTGCGCGTAGTGTGCGGTCAACCTAAAATTCTTTTTACGAGGTAAAACAGAGGTTTTTCAGAATGTGTCTTAAAGAATTTATGATGCACGGTTGATTAAGAGCATGAAAATCGAACATGTGAATGGGGATGCCTGGCTTGTGGTAAAGATTTTGAAAAGTTGACAATGTAATGCCTTTGAAACAAAAAGCCGTTCGAGGTTTTAAAGGAACTCACACACACGAAACGAGGAAGGGTAAACGAAAGGATTTGACCCACGGAAGGCTTTTTAGAAAACAACGGTAGTTTTGAAAAAAAGTATCTTTTCCCCAGCGGAGTACGCCATATTGAAATTACGAGGATTTCGCGCGGGCGCGAAGACGCGGTTGTCTTTCTTGCGGGGGTTGGTGTACGAGACCTCGACTTCATGGGAAAGGAACAGAAAATGAGGAGTCGCCACGCGGTTTTGTATTTTGAGCCCCCGAAGCGTTGAGAAACGGCTTATTGAAAATGGTGTCGTTTTTATTGGTAGCAAAAACTTAGGAAAATGCTTTGAAAAGGGGGATCATTTTTATTGGCGACAAAAACTTGAGTAAAAAGCTTTTAGTACCGAGGAGATTGTTAGGTTCGGAGGTCAAGATTACGTTTCGGATAGAGAGTATTACGAGATCGCACAGAAAGCGCCTCGCATCAACCGCAGTCTTTCTACCTTTCATCGAAATGCGTGTATGTGTGTGTGTGTGTCTTTTGAAATGGGGGCTTGGATAATGACCAAGCTTAATCTTGGTTTGAATGTCAAGCGTTGATTAGAGTGACTTTGTTTGAGAAAAGACCTTGGGCGTTTGAATGACAGAAAGCGTCGGTTTTGAGTTTGAAATGAGCGTTTGCGTGGCAAACGTCGGTTTTGAGGCGAAAATGAGCGTTTGCGTGGCAAGCGTCGATTTTGAGCGTGGCAAACCGTGCGAGTCATTGTTGCGATTTTCACGGGAAAATGCGTATTAAATGATTTTAAGTGTCAAATGGCGGCTTTTTAGTTTGAAGATGAGCGTTCGGAGGCCAAAGCGTCATTTCGCGCGTTTCGAAAGAGAGTTCGACGAGCCGAACTGGGTTTTGGAACCGGGCATTACATTGTTAACGATTTTTGCGGGGGAAAAATGCGTATTAAATGATATCGCGATCCAGCGGGCTCGGTTCGCATTTCGGACTTTGAAAAGTAAATACTATCCACGATCCAAGCGGGTCGGACTTGTAAATAATGGTATTTAAAGCGGTGTCGCGGAATCAAACGATCCGGATTAGTAAATCAGCATTCAGCGAGACGAAACGGCTCGGAATTGTAAATGACGATCAACGAGGCCAAACGGCTCAGAATTGTAAATGGCAATTAAAAGGGCCGATCAACGGATCGATCGATCCCGAGGAATTGATAAATGACAATAAAAGTAGCAGGAACGGGGTCGGAACGCAGTTTTAACCCGTGATTACTTCTCTTACGGAAAGAGAGAAGAGGATCGAGAGGCTAAAACGTATCGGACCCCGTTAGACGGAGGCGTCTACATTTCGATGCGACGTTCGAAACGGTTGTAGCGGCTGGCGCATAAGCAGAGGCGGAGCGAGAGATATAGAGAGGGAGTTATACACATGGCTAGGGTCGACTCCTTTGGCTCGGGAGAGGTGTAATGCGGACACGGAAAGTGATTCGAAAGGTTGTTTCGAAGTTAGTAGGGTGCGTATTTGATTGAAATCTGAAGGTTTCACGCGAATCGAGACAAAGCCGGGGCTCGGAAGAAGTGAAATCGGTTTGGGC
>JAFEMH010008414.1:0-27540 GCA_022495995.1 Adenophora triphylla var. japonica | reverse complement strand
GCCCAAATAAAATAATGAAAATACAAATTGTGCATAGTTTTTTTCATTGTTTCTCTCTGCCCTCTCCTAGTTCAACTCCTAAGGAATTCCTAAGCCTCCGATTCATCATCATCGCCGCTTAGCTCATGTAACTCAAGGTCCCTAAGCGTATCCTCATCATCACTCACATCGGGATAGGCGGACACCACGTACTCATATCTCCGCCACGCCTGGGAAAATGTCCGTGTTAGGCTCCGCCGCCGAGGCACTGAACTCAGGACGATGAGTGGTACCCCGAGGCCGAGGATGTAGAGGTTGTGCTCCCAACGTGCCCCCTCTTGCGCTCGGGCTCCCGCGCATTCCCGCAGCCCTTCAAGCACATGCCGGCTTCCTTAGAAGGGACCGAGCTACCTCCTTCCAGCCCCTGTTCTATTATACCAAGCCGTCATAGGTACGAAAGGTGAACTCTGCAAGAAAAGAAAAGAAAACTCAGAAAATCTCGAAAAACTCAAAATCGCAGAAAATAAAGAAAGTCGAAAAGAGAAGGGACCCTAGAGATACTTACGCGCTGCCGTCCAGTGCAAAGTATACTTGGGCTCCCTCGTGTCGTAACAGAGCACCATCGGCCTCCTCGCTACCCCGGTTCACCACACATAGGAAAGGTGAGTTGGGAGGCATAGGTGTATCAGTCGGCTTCCGCCTCCCACGTACCCCTAAGCCGCGGCTATCTTCACTAATTTACGTAGGCGTACTCAACCACGCCCTCCACAAAGGTGGCATACAAAGGGGTAAGCGAAGTCAAAATCACTCCCCAGTGCCAATCCGCCCCGATACCTCCCTATCTCATCCAGTCGAGCCAATGCTTGGGCTGGCGACATGAGCGGAGGAGGGTCGTGAGGGTAATAGCGCGAAAAGGAGTGGACGTGATCGTGCTTTGCTCGGAGAAGCGGTCCCCTAGATAAATGATATCACGAGGTCAACCCCTGGGTCCGCCTTCATCTCCTCTCGCCCGGTCACCACCAAGGCATCCCCTATCAAATCCTCCGGATACCTCCCCTGGGGGATAGAAGTCCACCCCCGCGTGACCATCCACTAGCTGATGACTGGGTCTACACCGTCTCAATCGAAAGTAATCCGGGTCTTCCTAATGAACTTATCCCTAGCCTCTCCCCTCTGAGTGAATCATGGCCGAGAATATCGCCGGATTACTCTTGTTGGTTCCAAGGAAAGAACCCGATTACACCTCACGTAACTGCACTCGCATGTTTAAAACAAAAGGTCAGATTTCTCTCAAATAAAATCTCAAGACGGAAAAAGTAAAAGAGATAAAAGAAATTGCAGGGGAATACCTCCAAGAAGCGAAAAGAAAAAAAACAATCCATTAACGCTGGCTTCTTGACCTTGTCCGGTTGTACAAATCCAAAGAAAAGTAGAGCTTAGCCAATCCGGCAAATTTCGCCCAAGAGACCTCCCCAACCTCATCCCAGGTCCTCCGAAAGAATCAGGCAAAGACATCGCCAATGTCCAGTGTAGTTCGCAAGAAAATGGTGACGGAACATCATCCAACCTACAAGAAAGCTCATGGCGAGTGGTAGGGCGGGCCACCTCAGTTGGCGGTAAACTCCGCCATGCATCTCGGAACCTCCACCTCAGTGAACCTCGTCTCCATCCCGAAGCCCACCCAGGACGCGAGGTCAAAAACCTACCTAAGCTACTGAAATCATTTAGCCCCAAAATGTGCGGAGTCCCTCCAAGTTGCGTAGCCTACCCGGCTGGAACCTCAAGCCCGGTAATGGCCGGTGAAGTTGGCGGGAGTCACCAGTGATCTCTCCCGGCCTAAGATGAAAGCTTTTGAGTGGTGTCCCACCAAAACTCCAAATGGGCTGGACTAACCCACTTACTCTTAGAGAAAGAGTCACGTGAATGCCTCTACCAATAGCCTCAAGTGAAGGAATGAAGCCCGAGTCTCTATCACCACCGGTTGCCTTAGGATTCGTGCCATCCTTTTCAAAAGAGCGGGCATCTGTCCCACAACTTCACCGCCACCTTCGCGGGTCCCCTCGACTTGCTCTCATCGTAGGGAAAACACAAAGCTAAAAGCCTCGTTAGTCCATCATTTCATCTCAAAAAGCATGCACTATATTCACAAAAAGTGCACATATTGACAAAGAAAAGCATTCATAAGAGATTTCTATGCACTCATTTTGTGCCTAGAACACGTGTCTTTCATCATTTGAAACACGTCAATCCCGTGCCAGCGTTAGCTCTCCCAAACACAAAAAGTCCAATTTTCACCACAAAATTCTTTATATATAAGTTTTAATTTCTCAAGATGGCAAGCATGAATCCTTTCCATACAAGTCCAAAATCTTGTTTTTCCCATCCATGATCACAAATTGACCTAGTTCTAGCACATGCGAGAACTCCGTCACATTCTAGACATTATTATTTTTACTTTATTTAAAAAAATGAGTCATTCTCATATTTTTCTCAAATAAATTGCACTTTATTTAAAAAAAAAATGAGTCATTCTCTATATTTTTTCTCAAATAAATTGCACATTCATATTTATTTATGTCCATAGCCTCATAGGTTAACAATTATCAAATTCCCACAATCATTAATAAAATCGCAAGAAAAATCCAAATTTTTCCAAAAATCGGGTCGAAGCCACTAAAAATCAATCAAAAAAATCGACTCAAAATTGGATGAACATCTAAGCAAATCAAGAGTTCTTTACCCCATTCCGATTGAGGTTTCATCGATTTTTGCTCCCTAACCTTTGCCGGGGTAGAACTCGAAGTAGGGAGTGAGTGAAGTCGTATTTTGTAGCTCGGTCCGAACGAATTCCCTCCGCCTCATCCTCGTGGCTTCGCGACAAGAGGTTCTACACTGCATGCCATAGGCAAAATGTTCCCCTCCACGATCCATTTTGAAGCGATAGAAGCTAGGGATTTGAAGAATTTTGAGATTTCTCTCTTTTCTCTCTCTCCTCGGCAAAAACGAAGCAACATAGCCCGTTACCTTCCCAGTTGTTTAAATCAATACGGTGAGGAAATCGGGAGGCTTAAAGCCGTCACGACTTCTTTTTCCCCCATCTCATATCGGGCGGCTTCATTCGCTCCAGCTCTGTTTGAATTTACACTTTTGCCCCGGGACTTTCCAATTAGGCAAATAATCCCCGTTATCTCCCAATGAAGTAACGTGGTTTCCCAAAAAATCTCCGTTATTTCTAAAATAGAATAATGTTTTCTCTCAAAATGCCTCCGTTACTTCCGTTATAACGAAATAACGTCGAGCCATGAAACCTCTCGAATTGTCAAAACTCAACTTTAGCTACCTCTATCTCCTTGATAGCAAAGTACGCTTTAGTTTTTCCAACTTTAGCTATCTCTATCTCCTCGATAGCGAAGTACGCTTTAGTTTTTCCAATTTTATCTATCTCTATCACCTCGATAGCGAAGTACGCTTTAGTTTTCCAACTTTAGCTACCTCTATCTCCTCGAGAGCGAAGTACGCTTTAGTTTTCCAACTTTAGCTACCTCTATCTCCTCGATAGCGAAGTACGCTTTAGTTTTTCCAACTTTAGCTACCTCTATCTCCTTGATAGCGAAGTACGCTTTAGTTTTCCAACCTTAGCTACCTCTATCTCCTCGATAGCGGAGTACGCTTTAGTTTCCCAACTTTAGCTACCTCTATCTCCTCGATAGCGAAGTACGCTTTAGTTTCCCAACTTTAGCTACCTCTATCTCCTCGATAGCAAAGTACGCTTTAATTTTCCAACCTTAGCTACCTCTATCTCCTCGATAGAGATGTAAGCCTTAGTTTCGTAAGGTGACAACCTCCATTAATTGTAAAATCAAATAAGGTGACAACCTCCATTAATTGTCAAATCAAATAAGGTGACTCCTCCATTAATCGTCAAAATCTGAAGGATCCTAGACATGTTCCTAACTATCTAATGAGACTTGAACTACGACCAAGACTTGATTCCTCCGGGATACGTAGGTAGCCTTTCATAAAGGTCCAGCCATCTGACCACATTAGTCACCCCTTTCATTCATCGCTCCTCGGTGATCGTGAGCCTTCATAAAGGTCCGGCCATTCACTTTCTTTCCATCTTCCCAAAGAAGGGACCGGTTCCTCTTTGCCATTCCTCAGTGGATTTTCTGAACTACGATCATGGCTTGATTCCTCTGGGATACGTAGGTAGCCTTCCAAAGGTTCAGCCACTCGACCGCCTTGGTCACCCAATCTGTCTCGGCAGTTCGCCAGATTGGATCCTTTTTTATTGACAACCCCACTTCCCCTACAAGTGACGTTGCCGAGGGGCTTCTGTAAGTACCCAAATATGGCTCATGCCTTCTGATTAAGTTTCCCGGCAATTTCACGAACTTTCCTAAAGTTCGGGGGCAGTCAAAGAACTTTCCCAAACCTACGAAGTGGGGAAGGACATGCTAGGAATTAAATTCCAAGCGGTCCTCATTTGGAAAGGATTTTCTAGGCGCCACCTTGCATGGATCTAGAAGCAGGCTGAGTCACCAAGGGATAATGCCGCACGGCTTCATTAGCTAGAGGTTAATGCCGCACGGCTTCATTAGAAAGCACAAATTAGCCTATAAATAGACGCCTCCTCTACCTATTTTGATACAATTTTAAGTACTGTTACTCTGCCAAATTGAATACTCGAATTTCCAGAAACCAAAACTCTCCAAAATCACCTCCCTCCTCCATAAAACTCATCTAAAACCACTCCTACATTAGGAAATCCCCCAAGGGAGATAGAGAAAACCACCATTGGTAATCTCTCCTTCCTTTCTCCTTTAAATATCCTTATTATATTTTTATATTGTTTATTTGCTTTGCTTTGCTATTTCTTGTCATTAAATGTGATATAGTGTCATAAAAATCCAATCTTTATCATGTAGGCATCATTCCCCCCCCCCTTTCCCGAAACACATATGATTCATGTAGATCCATCCCAAGGATGATCAAGGGTCCATAAGTGGATTATTCTAGGGAGGATTCATCACATGATGATGTGAAATATCTCCCTTTTACTATTAAAAATGTCATCTTTACTATTAAAAATGTCATCTTTACTATTACAGTGTCATCCCCTTCCCTTGACCTTGCTTCTAAGGATTGTCCACCTTATAAGGTTCTTAAAGGACATAGGAAAGCCTCAAAGGTCTTCCCTTTACATTCATAGCCTTAGTTCTCGTAGTGTTCATTACACTTATTTTCATAAAAATGCAATCTTTACTTTTCAAAGTCATCCTCCATGTCCCTTAAGGTTGGATCACTCTCCAATGATTGTCTAGTGACCTTATTAAGGCACGAAAGACATAGGATGAGTATAAAGATCCAATCTTTATACCCCTCCCCTTAGTCCCTTTGGTACTTGAAGCATCCCGTGGGGTGGATCAGTGTAAAGGTCTCATCTTTACATCATTTCCTCCACTAAAGATGCCATAGTCCACGTCCCTTTAAAAGCGAACGAACCTTGGCCACTACATCTCCGATCACCACTTGAGACGAATAAAAATGTCCCTACTAAGCTCCAATTGTCTCAAGATGTAGGATTGATGGGTAAAGGCTCTTCCTTTCTAAAGAGTGTCATTCTTGGACTATAAAAAGGTGTCCCTCTCTCTCCCGATCACATAAAGACCTTGTCCCGAAGAATGTTTGTTTAAAATACACCAAGGCTCTCAAGCCTAATATGGTTGATTATCCCAATGGGAGGGTGAAAAGGTCACTTAATGATGATCATAAGTCCAAGATGAGCACGGGATCAAAATCCCGAACACTTCAAATCCAAGGAATCCCGAGCGATAACCAACTCAAATAGTTTATACGTCCGGAAGATAACTTGGCACATTCCATCCCCTTTTCAATTCACACACACACGAGAGCACAAACGTAAGCACAAAAATTGGATCTAGGAAGACTTGCCTTTGGCAAGGCTCCTTGGGTGAATGCCAAACGTTCTTCCCAAGGAGTAACTTAACCTCCGGACCCTATTCTTTTTTTTCAAAGTTTTGAGGAAATCAAAATGGCATGGCGACTCCATTTTTCAATAAACTGGATGTCTTCAAACTGAGGTGAAGCGGTGACCCTATAACAAAAACACGGTTCACATCTGCGATTTTAGGCCCACATTCACAATAGTCCACTCAAGAAATTTGATCTCCTCGTCATAGATATCTGCTGGATCAATTGGTGGTATTGGAGATGTGGGCACATCATTACCCACACCAGTCATATCATCTTCATCATCATTATGCACTTCGACTGCTGGATCATCTAGGAACTCAACTGGGAGTTCAATAGTGCGTTTGGTGCATTCCATGCTTGGTTGAATTCCAAACGGTTCAATTTTTCTCCCACTTTGACCCTATCAAAGGAACTAATATTCACACCTTGTTCCAAACACATACCATAAATTAAGCAAGGGAAAGGGTGATCAGAGGAGAGTTCCTTTTCAGCAAATTGAACAATACTGGCAAACACAATCTCCCCAAGGTTGAACTTTATACCTTGGAATATCCTATAGATAAGACAGCATGGTGCACTTATATTTGTTATGCCAGATAGGATCAAGGCCGTTGGAAATGGCCGTGACAATTTCATTTTTGAGGGCCATGACAGGGATGTTTTGAGGATTGGGAGTTTGTGGAAAAGAGTTGATGGTATATGGGGAGAAGGATATTGCTTTGCTCCTTATAGTCACTCTTTCAAAATTATCAGACCTTGGGTATTTAATGGATTGTAGGAGGTTTGCATAAAACTCACAAATAAGAGGGGGATAAAAGTGTGATGGGTAGTACACAGTATGGAGAAGGGATTTTTCCCTTAAATACCTAGTCATCCTCACCTTCTCAAAAGTTTTATCTTGTACCCTTTCCACAATGAATCTTCATTCTAAAGAACTCAAACCTCTCCTTTTCCTCGGGGGATATGAATGTTTCAGAAGAAGGGGGACTTACAGTGCTTTAGGAGGGTAGGTGCTGGTGTCATCACATGTTTGCACCCTTCTTTCTTGATGTATGTGTTGGTGTCATCACATCTTCACCAACATCAGCTTTCTCAGTTTCAAGTCCTCCGTTCCAAGCCTAAAAGTTTCATCCTCAGCCTCATCATCATCAGAACCCAAGAGTGGAGCTTATTTAACTATAGATGCACTTGCCTGAGCCTTTAATTTCTTGCCTTCCCTTTTCCCTTTTTCAGATCTAATAGGGCTTGAAAGGGAATATCTTCCTCCTTTTCATGATGTGCACAAGCAGAAAGGAGAGGATTAGCAGGTGATGTTAGAAAATTTCCAACTTGACTCTTAGCCCAAGCGGTGATGTGGTAGCAGTAGGGATGGCAGCAGTGGTAGCAAGTAGAGGATCAACAACAGTTGTTTTTGTTGCTGCCAAATCCTTGGGAGTCACTAAGACATGAGGAAAGATGTCCTCAATGTCATGGCTTGCAGATTCAACAATCTCCTCTGTTGATGACCGTAGTTCATCAATGTCTTCAGCCCTAGTAATCCATGGTACTATCTCAAAATTCTCAGCATTAGGCCCTTTCGAGTCGCTTGAGTTAGTAGGAGCGAATACCTTCTACGCCAAGGACCAGTGTCACCGGCAACCTTGTTCTGTTTTGGAGGTGCAGCCTTTTTGGATGGACTGCCTGAACTGGTGACAGAGGGCTTCCTCTTTTTGTGTTTTGTTACAGCGTCGGGCTCGTAGTCCTCGTCTTCTCCTTCTAGAAATTTAGGCTCGGCCATGTTTGGCCTTACCCTATGAGTATGGTCCTCCATATGAGGTGAAAACCCTTTCTGACGCAAAGACCAATTTGGCCCCTTTTCCACACCCGCTTGAGTCCCAATCGACCTCAAATATCCCAGATTATCAGCATCGATTACGTTATCGTGAGCCCCGAGGAGTGAAATTGAAACGGGTGTAGCTTTTGTGTCGACGAACAGCTCCACAGTGCTATCGTGCACTTCTGTTGGAAACGTCAGAAATGATGGTGGTGATGCGACAGTGCCTGAAGGAGCATCCTTAGCTGGTGATGCCATGGAACCTGTTTGAGAGAGATAAAGAGGGAAATAGAGAGAAAGGATGTGATGATTCTTGAGAAGTGATGGGCGTTATTTAAGATGTGATAGCATGAGTAGGGATGACCAAAACCGGTTTCGGGCCCGGTTCCGGTTCGGAAAATGTATGACCCTTAACCGACCCGGATTGCTCACGGTTCCGGTTAATCCGGTTCCGGTTTTCTCCCCGGTTCGTTCGGTTCCGGGCTTTTCCGGTCCGGTTCTATTGAAAAACAATGAATTTTCGTTCGGTTCCGGGCTTTTTCCGGTCCGGTTCACCATTTTGGTGACCCTTAACTGGCCCGGCTCCAAATCGGTTCCGATTACCCCGATTCCGGTTTTAGTGACGGTTCATGGCGGTTCCGGGCTTTTTCGGTCCGATTTTTCGGTTTCGGTCCGATTTGGCCATCCCTAAGCATGAGGGTGATAATGAGTAAAGTCCTTGTAAGAGAAGTACTCTTAGGTAGGTAGAGTTTAAGAGGGAGAGATCTTAATACCTTGCCACTCGGATTTTTGGTACTTACCTCAACCATTTGAAATTCCTTAGATGTTAAGGATCAAAATAGTAGCAAACCTTGTAGAATTCAAATCCATTTTCTCCTTTGTGAAAGATATACCTGCCATAAAAATATCACAAAGATCCGAAAATATACTCCCGCTAAACACATTATCACCATAAATAAGAGATTCAAGATTTTATTGATCACAAGATCATCTAACCAAACGAATGAGGAATAGAAACGAATTTGTACAATATTTTCACCAATTACCAGGTTGACCTAATTTATTTCTAAGATAATGATGCATAATGTACAAGCATATGAAAAATAAATCTCAGTATATGTGTTGTATAAGATGAGATCACATCAGGGGACACATTTCCTCTAAGAAAGTTAATGAATTGAATTCTTTTCTTCCTTGGCCTCTAGGATTCACCCACCCATTTTTTATTTGTGGGAATGAGTTTCGCAGGTAGCTTTCACTTTTCTTTACCTTCATGTATAGCCCTCTTTCGAATGATTTTTTCAATTTGACCCAAACTTTCTCTTGGTATCATTTTGATCACACGGAAATGGCTTCATACCAAAATTTCAGCAGCTGTTTCCCTTAGATTAGGCACCCACTAGGAGACATCCAATAGGATAAATTTTGAGTCAACAGATGTTAAAACTTTTAAGAAAGATTCACAATTCAGATAGGATACACGTCAGAAATGAGATTCAAGTGACCACACTGAGAAATATAGTGGAATAAATGAACAAGCATTTTTTTGTTAGAAATAAAATATAAAGGTGTAGGCTCTTGTGTGACCACACGGGGGATCACTATTGGGTTTTATGGGTCCATGCGCAGCGGAATTAAGCATCTAATAACACAAAACCCAAGAGCCCTAAGATCCCTTCTATACAATTAAATTGAATTCCTATGAGATAGAATTTTACCAACCTTAAACGCTTTCCTTTCTTGAGCTATCGAACAATTATCAATGTGATTTTGAATCACAAACTTCGATCTTCAAGACTTGAATCTTCCGATTCAAACTCTAGGCCTTGATCGTCGTACGAGCGAAGACCCTCTAGTAGTATCCACACCTTTGAATGAACCAAGAACGGTTCTTGAGGATTGCTAGATCCTTAAACCTTATAAAGAATATTGAGAAACCTTTTTGTGATTTTTCCTTAAAAAATTCGGCTAAGTTTCGACTGTTCACAGACTCATATTTATACTACATTAGTATTAGAGTTTGTGCCCTAATCATATTAGGAAACAAGCTGTAAACCATCTCTGTGGCTTGATATGTCGCGAGGCGACACTTGCCAGATGGCTAGTTCTGTCGCGCGGCTGCTTAAGCCATATCAGGAAATCTCAATCATTCTTTCTTTGGTTTAACCAATTCATTCTAATTGTGTGTGACCCAATAGGATTATATTATGTTGGCAATGAGCTCAATCTTATCGACCCTCATAAAACATAAGCGGACTCTAGAAAGCCATTATGTCTACCCAATTAATATAACGTAAGAGTTCACGTTTCCAATGGTACACTTCCATTTCTCCCTTTGTATCACGATGTTATATTGAACACAAGTCCTGGTCCACGTCAACTTGTATTTGTTCAATGCTTTCTCGATATTGAGTATAATGATAATCCAATCGCATTGGGATATGGCCATACACTTTCATCATTATCACTCATCGAGGTGCCCAAGCAAACATCTCTCTTTCGACGGATAAATTCCATCTTGACTTATCATCCTTCCCATCATGAATCCGATCATACCAGAGATAGCCTTTATAAATATCGTGTTAAGATATCGTTTGACTAAAATCAAACATAACTTTCATCATATGTAAGGTCATGATAATCTCAGGTCTAGGGACTAAATGAAGTAACCATATGAGATTTAATTATGACATTTGACAATAACTTATATCTCATAAGGGTCAAGTCCAGTCACTTGTTCACTAACAAGTACCCATAAATTTAATGTGCATCTCTATGCATATAATCATCATATGATTATCCATTAAAATTTATACTAATTATTCACTTAATAATTAGGGATGGAGATTATTACAATAAATATGCAAAATATATAATAATCAAATAATAAACTTTCTCTATAATCAAGGATAAAGATGATACATAATGGTTTTAAGTTAAACATAACTAAAGCCTAGGGCATTACACCAACAATCTCCCACTTGCACTAGGCTCCATTTATGTATCGAATACTCATGGACCTAACATGACCATCATGCTTCTGCCTGTGCGAGGGTCTTTGTAAGTGAATCCCTAATGTCATCATCGGTTGATACTTTGCATATCTTAACGTCTTCTTATTCTTTATGAATTCTCGAAAAACGTCTAAGTATGTGTTTGGATCACCGTTGTGACCTTGGTTCCATTGTTTTGCACAAATGATACCATATTCATCAAAACAAAGTTCCACCGATTAGTGATACTTGGAACATTTCCAAAACACTAAATGAACTTTTGATCCAAACTACCTCTTTTAGCTACATCATATGTTGCTAAAATTCGGCCTTAGTAGTAGAATCGGCTACAATTTTCTACTTGGAACTCTTCCAATCAAAAACTGCACCTACAATAAACACAAATCGTAATTGTGATTTTAAATTAACTTTGTCAGTTTGAAAGCTTGCATTTATGTAACCCTTACAACAAGATTATCTCCCAACCTTTCAAATACCAAGAGCGTATCCTTAGTTTTTCTTAAGTACTTAAGGATCGTCTTAACTGCCATCCATTGGTTCTCAACAGGATCAGGTTGGTATCGATTCGTCATGCTCAAGGCTTATGAGATGTTGGGTCTAGTACAAGTCATGGCATACATGACAGATCCAAATGTCGGAGCATATAGAACTTCATTCATTCCCTCTTGCTCATCAGTTGTCATAAGACAATGAGTATTGCTAAGAGAAACACCATGACCCATTGACATGTTACTTTTCTTAGACTCTTCTAAGAACCTTGTCAATGTGAGTATTTTGACTCAAACCAATTTATCTTTTTAGATCTATCTCTATAGATCTTGATGCCAAGGATGTAAGTGGCTTCACCCATATCTTTCATTGAGAAACTTTTCCTTGACCAAGACTTGACAGTCTTAAGTGTCGGAACTTTGTTTTTCCAATGAGTAAGATATCATTGTAATATAACAATAGAAATAATACTACGCTCCCACTGAATTTCATGTATACACAAGGTTCATCTTCGTGCTTGATGCAGTCAAACTCTTTGACCAATTCATCAAAATGAAGATTTCAATTCCTTGAAGCTTGCTTCAACCCATCTCATGGATCTTTGCAGCATGCATACTTTATTAGAATTTCTCGGATCGACAAAACTTCGGGTTGTGTACTATACACATCCTTAATAATGTTTCCATTTAAAGAAAGCCTTTTGACATCCATTTGTCATATCACACAGTCACAATATGCGATAATGGCAATTGAAATTCTAATAGATTTTGGTATTGTAACTTGGCGAAAAGGTTTCAACATAGTCAATACTATGAATTTACCCAAATCCCTTTGTTACAATCCTCAGTCATGAAAGTATACACCTTCCCATTCATGTCGGTCTTGAAGACCTATTTGCACCCTTTAGTTTTTTACACCTTCAGGTAGGTCAATCAAGTTCCAAACTTGATCATCAAACATGGATTGTAATTCGGATTCCATGATTCCTAACTATTTATCTGAATTAGGAGTGGACATTGCCTCAAGATAGGAAGTAGGATCGTCATTCTCAATGACTTCCACTTTATTACTTTCTGATACAAGAAATCAATATTTCTCGAGTTCGAATTGTAACCTATCTGATCTACGATGGACTTGTGCATCTTGAACCAGTTCCACAACTCTTTGTGAACTTGGTTCCATCTCTACTCTTGGTTCCATGTTATTTTCTGGTTTTTGAACTCCTTCAAGATTAATTTTACTCCCACTAGATTCTTTATTGAGAAACTATTTCTCAAGAAACGAATCGTACAGAGCAACAAACATTTTTTTCTCTTTGTGGTTGTAAGATTAATTTCCGAAAATAATCTTGTCAGATTTTGTGCTAACTTATCATAGACAAGTCTCTTCTTATAAGGTTTGCAAACCCAAATCTTCTTGAATGACAAGCTAAGTCTTCTTTCATACCACATCTCATGTAGGGCCTTAGGAACTGATTTAGTAGGGACTCGATTCAGTGTAACCGCATCATTTCTAATGCATATCCTCAAAAGGAAATATGAAAGTCAACTTGACACATCATCGAATGAGCCATGTCCTACAAGGTTCAATTCCTCCTATCAGACACACCATAAAATGTGGTGTTCCGGGTGGAGTCAACTCTGAAACAATTTCACAGTTTTAAGATGATTGTCAAACTCTTGGCTCAAATATCCATCACCTCGATCTAATCGAAGTACTTAATAGTTTTACCAAGTTGTTTTGTACTTCATCTTGAAATGTTCGAAACATCTCAAACGATTCACCTTTGGACTTCATCAGGTAGACATAGTCATATCTAGATAAGTCATCAGTGAATGTGATGAAACACCAAAATCCTCCCCTAGCAATGATGTTTAATAGTCTAGATACATCTCATGTATAATGACCAATAAGTCACTAGCCCTCCCACTACTCTTAGTATAGAGTGGTTTGGTCAATAATCCCAATAAACAAGATCCACATTCCTCAAATGATTCAGAGTCATATGAGTCTAAAAGTCCATGTTAATGGAGTTTAAATATATGTATCTTGTTTATCTGACCAAGCCGACAATGCCATATGAACGCGTTGTTCATATTATTTGGTTTAGATTTACCATTTATATTATAGATATCTTCAATATTATTTTGTTTCTCATTATTAAGGATATGAAGACCATTCAATGACATATGCAATACAATAAGGCATATCATTAAATAAATATAAAACTTCTTATTCTCAATAAAAAAATTATATCCTTCATCATCCATATAAGAAACGAAAATAATACTCTTACCCAAATCCGGAACTTAGTAACATTTGTTCGAAACAAGTGCTAGTTCACTAGGTAAATTGACTTCATAAGTCCCTATGACTAATGTAGCAACTCTTGCTTCATTCCCACGCATAGGTTTAAATTACCTCTTTTGAGCAGCTTTCTATTCATTGTTCCTTGCACATTTAACCAAATGTGGGATTCATGTCCTATCATATACCCAAGAACAAGAAGTCGAAAAGGAAATATCTATCATATAGATACTTGAAGTAGTAGCAATCATATTGCCCTTCTTCACATTTTAGGCCTTCCTAATAAGCCTTGCAACTTTGCTTCCAATGACAATCTCATTACAATGGCAGCAAAATGCATCCTTTTGAGACACTTTGGGTTTAGCCTCTTCGGCTTTGGCAACTTTTGCCCTAGGTTTAGAAACCTTTGCTTTACCTACTTTGTGTTTCCTTTTAAACCCCTTTCTTGTGTTAACCATTAACACAATCAAACCTCTCTTGCCTAACTTGCACTTGGAACATTTCCTTTGTGCGTTGTGCTAGAACAAAAGTAACTTTCATATGTTCAAGGTTCTTCATAAAAGCCTTTAAACATGTTGGCAATTATAAGGCAAGCAATATTATTAGAATCATCAACATGTTTCTAATGTTGCTCCTTATTTGCCCTTTGCAACATTTGCAGTAGGTTCAGCAGGAATAGATTCATCAAGAACGTACACATTTGCCTAAGAAACATTCTTTAGGCTTCTGATCCAATCAGAATTATTTATACCGTTCCTTTCGAACTTTGTCCTTCATAAGGACGAATCGCAATTTATTGTGTAATGCTACTTCTACAACAAAATATGCAAATTATTTGAACTCATATCAATATCAACACATTTATCATCTAAGAACAAAATCATGTATTCCCCAAATACTTCCACTAAATTATACACCTTCCAATGCAAATAAGCATAATATACATTTAATGGGCTAAGATCCAACTTTAATTTAATCTCAAGTATGCTGTGGCGCACCGCTCAAGATTAAAATTAATTAGGTAGAAAACATCAATCATATAGTATATGACTCTTAGATCTTTTATGAGATTTATTTAAGACATTATATGTCTAAGCACATTTTAATATCATCTTATGCCTTGGGTCCAAAACCATTTTGATAACCTAATTAAGTTCATCCACTTTAAACGTATAGAAACCACCATTTCCTCATCTTGCTCGCACAACGAATAGAATCAAAGTACCTTGCTATGGCAAGCCCACCCAAAACTATTTGAGTGGTCGCAAGTGATTTAATCATGGATTGGAATAAAGAACTTAAAAGTTAGATGAAGGTTCTTTAAAGCAGATTATAAGCATATCAACAAAGATAATCATAATCGCGCACCAGGTAAGTTCCCAGAAACACAAGGACTACTTAAGTACCAAATCTCTCCTTCGACAGAACTCTCCTAGACATGCACAATTAGAATACCAGCTCTAATTTGCAACATAATCAATACTTTGTATACTGACTTGTTTCTCACAAATAATCAGATTCCTTTAAATTTTGTGTAAACTGACTTGCTTCTCATAAACAATCAGAAAACAAAAAATTAATGTTTCAATTTAAACATTTAGGAAATTACAATTCAATGTTTCAACTAAACATCTAACAACGCTCTTAACACATAAGAACATATAATTCATGCATCGCAACAATAAATAAAATCGTATTTACATTAATTAAGCATGTATAAACAATGAATTAATCTAGCATAGCCCTATAAATTTTATTTATAGAAATCTATAGCATCCAGATTAAGACAGTAACATATCAGATTATAAACATAATCACAGATTAGCACAAAAAATTTAACAAATTGATTCTGCCCAGATTAGGCAAAGTATGTCGCGTGACATAAGCTTCCATAAGGCCTGATCTGTAGCGCGGCTGAGACTAGCCCACGGGCTCCCGCCTACGGCCAACTCGTCGCTGAGAAGCCAAATCTGTCGCGTGACAAGAGTTGTCAGACTTGCAGATTTTCCAGCTTTAATCAATTCCAATCATAAAGCAATTAAATCAAATAAACAGCTTTTAACAGATTTAATTCAATATGAACAGAAAACAATTTTGGCACATTGTTTCAAAAATAATAAAATTCTACCGCATACAAAATATGCAACGAACATATAAACAATTTATATAAACATTCTAGCATGTTAATTCAAACTTAACAATACGAACGGGGCTCTGATACCACTGTTGGGTTTTATGGGTCCATGCGCAGCGGAATTAAGCATCTAATAACACAAAACCCAAGAGCCCTAAGATTCGTTCTATACAATTAAATTGAATTCCTATGAGATAGAATTTTATTAACCTTAAACGCTTTCCTTTCTTGAGCTATCGAACAATTATCAATGTGATTTTGAATCACAAACTTCGATCTTCAAGACTTGAATCTTCAGATTCGAACTCTAGGCCTTGATCGTCGTACGAGCAAAGACCCTCTTTAGTATCCACACCTTTGAATGAACCAAGAACGGTTCTTGAGGATTGCTAGATCCTTAAACCTTAGAAAGAATATTGAAAAACCTTTTTGTGATTTTTCCTTAGAAAATTCGGCTATGTTTCGGCTGTTCACAGACTCATATTTATACTACATTAGTATTAGAGTTTGTGCCCTAATCATATTAGGAAACAAGCTGTAAACCATCTCTGTGGCTTGATCTGTCGCGCGGCGACACTTGCCAGATGGCTAGTTCTGTCGCGCGGTTGCTTAAGCCATATCAGGAACACTCAATCATTCTTTCTTTGGTTTAACCAATTCATTCTAATTGTGTGTGACCCAATAGGATTATATTATGTTGGCAATGAGCTCGATCTTATCGACCCTCATAAAACATAAACGGACTCTAGCAAGCCATTATGTCTACCCAGTTAATATACGTAAGAGTTCACATTTCTAATGGTACACTTCCATTTCTCCCTTTGTCTCACGATGTTATATTGAACACAAGTCACGGTCCACGCCAACTTGTATTTGTTCAATGCTTTCTCGATATTAAGTATAATGATAATCCAATCACATTGAGGTATGGCCATACACTTTTATCATTATCACTCATTGAGGGGCCCAAGCAAAACATCCCTCTTTCGAGGGACAAATTCCATCTTGACTTATCATCCTTCCCATCATGAATCCGATCATGCCAAAGATAGCCTTTATAAATATCGTGTTAAGGTATCGTTTGACTAAAATCAAACATAACTTTCATCATATGTAAGGTCATGATAATCTCAGGTCTAGGGACTAAATGAAGTAACCATATGAGATTTAATTATGACATTTGACCATGACATAAATCTCATACGGGTCAAGTCCGATCACTTGTTCACTAACAAGTACCCATAAATTTAATGTGCATCTCTATGCATATAATCATCATATGATTATCCATTAACATTTATACTAATTATTCTCTTAATAATTAGGGACGAAGATTATTACAATAAATATGCAAAATATATAATAATCAAATAATAAAATTTCTCTATAATCAAGGACAAAGATGATACATAATGGTTTTAAGTTAAACATAACTAAAGCCTAGGGCATTACACCAACAATCACACCATCAGATGACACACAAACTCATAGACTTTCTTAGGGTAGAAAATCTATAAAAATCAAGGGTTTTCTTGAAAATATCGCCCAATTGCTTTTCATTATTTATAGATTTCAAGCTAATAATTTTCTACTCAACAAGATAACGAATAAAATGATGTCTAATGTCTATGTATTTAGTGTGAGAGTGCTTGAACATGATTTTTGATATTTATATGGCTCTTAGATTATCACAAAACACGGCTTAAACATCACTTTTAAACCCATAATCCTTAATCATCCGATTCATCCAAAGAAGTTGAGAACAACAACTGTCAATAACAACATATTCGAATCGGTAGTTGAGAGGGATACACGGTTTTGTTTTCGACTTTACCATGAAACCAAGTTATTTCCAAGGTAAAAACACCTACCAGTTGTGCTTTTTCTATCATCAGTGTTGCCCGCCCAATCAGAGTCACTGAATCCTACCAGATTTGTGTTTGTCTCTCGAGCATATCTTAGCCCTAAGTTGATTGTTCCCATAATATATCCAATTATTCTTTTCACTTCCTTAAGATGGGAGATTTTTGGTCGAGTTTGATATCTCGCACACAGGCACACATTGAACATGATGTCAGGACGACTTGCTGAAAGCTACAACAAGCTTCCAATCATACTTTTATAAAATGTGGGGTCAACATCCACCCCATCCTCGTCCTTACACAACTTTTGGAATGATCCCATAGGAGTCTAAATATGAGAGAAGTTGTCAAGAGAGAAATTTTTGACCATGTTTCTAGCATACTTACTTTGTGAAATAAACATTCCTTCCTTACTCTATTCTATTTGGAGTCCTAGGAAATAATTTAGTTCACCCACCATACTCATCTCAAAGGTGGTGGTCATGCGGTGACAAAGAAGTCCAACATGTTCTTGGATGAAGATCCAAACACAACGTCATCTACATAAATTTGAGTCACCAAAATCCCCTCTTTATCTTTGAAAATGAATAGAGTCTTGTCTACCTCACCTCTCTTAAATCCCATTTGAATGAGGGGTTCTGTAATGACCCTAAACCTAGGCACTATTTTAATAACATATTGTGTGCTTTTAATATTATTGTTATTATTATGTGTCTATTTTTATATAATTAATTTCATATGTTAGGATGAATGATAGGAAAATAAATTAATGTTCAAAAGAAAAGTAATAATAGAAACATGAGTAAAATGTGGAAGGAGGATCCTAAAATGTGGAATAAATATTGAGTAGGAGGATTTTAAATTTAATGCTTTGGAAATATTAAAGGAAAATGATATTTTGGGGTGAAAGCCTTAGTTTGAAGGGGGCCATTCCCTTCCCCCTTCTTTCCTCCACCTAGGGCCTCGATAGTCAAAGCAACCCATATCCTCCCCATACCTCCCTTCACCTCCCCATACTTCCTCTAGGTCACTTTCATCTTCTTCCTCATTTTTCTTCTTTCACTCTTCCATGAAACTCCATTGAAAGCTTCCTCATTTCCAAGCCTTGTAACTAGTCATTTCTACACCATTTTCAAGACCAAGGGCATTTTTGGGTTTGGATCATCTAGAGGAACAAGGCAAGCTAAGAAGATCAACATTTTGTTCTATAAATCTAAGGTGAGTTATTATGACCTTTCTTTCTTTAAATGCTCATGAAAATAAATGTTATTGTGTTTGTTCTCTTGAATGTGTTGATTGAGAACTTTGTTGGGTTTATAGAAATATTATGGTTTATGGAAGTTGAATTGATCTAGGTTTAAGACATGTTTTCTTGGAGTTAAATGAGTAGGATGAAGTTAACAAAGTTGGAAATGTCCCTTTTGGTTTTATAACTTAGAAGACTTTTGGTTGGAACTTTGGGATTTTGAGGCATTGTTGTTGTTCTTCTTTGTTTTTACAAATTACGGGAGTGAGGACGAGTCGTCCCTTGGACGAAGGAAGTCGTGACCTATAGGGGACGCCGAGTTTAGAGGGGGTCACATGGGCACGAGTCGTGCTTACTGGGGACGAGTCGTGCCACTGTCTGGTTTCAAGATATCAACTTTAGAGCTGTTCAAACCTAATCAAACTCGAACCAAAATGAAATCTCTTTAACCTAGATTAAAGTAGAATACTTTGGCTTCACAATGATATTCTAAGTGATCAAAATGGAATAGTAGAAGTACCTTAAATGTTGTTTGGAAAACGTTAGCTAACCTAGTTTGGTAACTAGACAATTATGATCCTTGGTAGATTCAACTTATACCCTTAAAGAGGCTATGTATTATTGTATAATGACCATGTAGGATGGATTGATGCTACTTCCTTGCTTACATTGAGTTCATATACATTGTTGTATTATGCATAGTGTGTTAATTAAATGTTGCACTATGATATTGGTTGAACATGAGTATATTTTACCATGTTGATATATTGTTATCCCTTTTGTGGATTTTATTCAAGTATCTATTATGTGCTTGATATGTGTGAGTCAGCTGACGTTGGGGGTATAACATAATACGGTCAATTATGGAAGTGTGACCTAATGTGATCGGATTATGTTATATACGCGGCCGTCCCCTCACTGTGGCCGCGAGGTTGGGGTTATAGCGTCTGTATTGAGCCAAAAGCCTTACGAGTTGCTCTTGTCTTATTTGGTTCCACTGAAAAACGGGTCTTATAAGACGTGAGTATTGCTTAAACGGCTCATTTGTATAATTGGAGTATTATTATACCCAATGTTGTACGACTCTTGTTCGGACGGGAAAAGGTAAACCAAGGTAATGGAATGTGTTTATAGCTTTTCCAATGTGTTACGGGCGACTTGTTACATGTTGCATTTATTTGGCATATTGCTTTGCATTCATAATAGCTTCTTTGAGATTTATTCTCACCCCTCTCCCTTTAATGTTTTAGATCCAGAGACGGGAGGGCCAGGCCAAGTAAGGACGGAAAGGAGTTGGCGGTGAGCTTTTGGGTATTGTCGGGGTACGTTAGGTTGGCGTAGAAAGTATTTTGTTATAATTCCTTTTGGGAGTTTGTAATTATGAACTTTACATTTCTACGTTAAAACCAATATCTTTTGTAACTAAACGGTTTAAGTATTTTCAAAGTCGGTCCACTCTTCCTCCGATGTGGAGAGTAGTGGAGTTGTTTTGAAATGGAATTGTTAATGATGTTTTATTTGGAAGTTTAATTAAAAGTTTTAAAAGTTAGTGAAATTTGGGTTAGTACGAGGACGCTCCAACTCGGGACACGTGTAGGTTCGGGTCGGGGTCCTCACGGTTGGTATCGAGCTCGGTTAGAATTCTCGGGTAGAGTCTAGGCGAGTGAGAGTGTGTGATAGCGACGTCGAGTGTTTAATGCGGGAGTTTGTTGTTATGGCGGGAAATGATGGTGATCGAGAATGCAGGTTTGGGTGGTGTTGGTAATCCGAATGCCAGAGATGATGGATATGTTCAGGGTTTCTTCGGCATATGGCAACTCGAGAATCGGAATTTGAATCGAGAATCAAGGCGACGAGAGGCAACATGGTTTGGAGAAGTTCGTGAAGATGTCTCCTCCTAGCTTCAACGGAGATCCGGATCCGGTGAAGGGCGAGAGGTGGCTTGAGGCTATGAATAAGATTTTCGCGGCTATGGAGAGTACGGATGCGGAGAAGGTGAGATGCGCCGTTTTCAAGTTGGAAGGACCCGCGGAACCTTTGGTGGCGAGTAGTGAAGGATGGTTGGGACCGGGATTTGACACCACGAGACTTGGGAGAACTTCACACGCAAGATTCAGGGATCACTTTGTACCGATGGTTACTAGAGACAAGAAGGAAGGCGAGTTTGGCTGGAGCAAGGGACCATGACGATAGCGCGGTATTCGGCAAAGTTCACGAGAATTGGCCCGATATTGTCCTCATTTGGTGCCGGATGAGGAGAGGCGAGTCTACCGGTTTGTGAAGGGTTTAAGGGTTGAGTTCGGAGCGATTATTGACGCATAACTTCGCCCGACTTCCAAGCGGCGGTGAATATGGCGTATCGGATTGAGAATGACATAGAGGAGCATCGTGGTAAGAATGAAGGTGGAAACAAGAATAGATTCCAAGGTCAAGGTTCGGGACGAGAATAGAGTTCGGTAGGGACGTTCGCCCGGGAGCGAATCGAGGAGGAAATGTGGCGACTCCAGGCAAATCGTGCGACTCCGAGTCGGTTTGGGGCAACATGTGGGTTTTGCAAGAGGCTAGGGCATTCGGAGGACAAGTGTTGGAGCAAACAAGGAAAATGTTTGGAGTGTGGGTCGGCGGGCCATTTTAGGAGGAATTGCCCCAAGTTACGAGAATAAGCAAGCTCAGGGTATCGGATTTGGGGGACAAGGTAGTGGTGTGAAGAGAGATGTTGATGGGAAACCTAAGGATAGAGTCCAAGGTCGTGTGTTTGCTTTGGGTCGAGGAGAGGTCGATCCTAATGCCGTCATTAGAGGTATAGTTCTGTCTCGGGGAGTTAAGGCCCGCATTCTTATAGATCCCGGGTCTTCCCATTCATTTGTGGCATCGCATTTGCATTTTCATTGCATATTTTGCACGAATCTATGCCTTATGTGTTGGAGGTCTCTACTCCTATGGGAGAGTGCCTTGCATCTTCTACGATATATCGTGGTTGTGATGTGACTATATGTGGGCATGTATTGCCGGTGGATTTGGTCGAGTTACCAATCCGTGATTTTGATGTGATCCTTGGGATGGATTGGTTGAGTCGGTGCCATGCTTTGGTAGGCTGTCGTAGGAAGCGAGTCTCATTTGCTATGCACGATGTGCCTACATTTATCTTTGATCTTTGATAAATCTATGTTCGGTTTACATGTTATTTACGCCTTAAAAGCTAGAAAAGATGCTATCTAAGGGGTGTGCGGGTTACTTAGCTTATGTGGTAGATTCCAATAAGAAGTCTCCGAGTTAGCTCATGTGCTTAGGTTGTGAATGAGTTTAGTGACGTGTTTTCTAGTGAGTACTCTATGCCTCAGGATCGTGAGGTAGAGTTTTGTATTGACTTAGTGCCGGTACCGCCCCTATTTCTAAAGCACCCTATAGAATGGCTCCGGCCGAGTTAAAAGAGTTGAAGGTCCAATTGCAAGAATTGTTAGACCGAGGTTTTATTCGTCCTAGTGTGTCTCAGTGGGGAGCACCGGTCTTATTTGTTAGGAAGAAGGATGGTACCTTACGATTGTGTATTGACTATCGTTTGTTGAACCAAGCCACCATTAAGAATAAATATCCTCTTCGCATATAGATGATTTGTTTGACCAACTCCAAGGTTCCGTTATCTACTCAGCTTGATTTGAGAAGCGGATACCATCGATTGAAAGATTAGGCTAGGATGATATTGCTAAGACGGCTTTCGGACTAGATATGAGTCATTATGAGTTTGTCGTAATGCCTTTTGGGTTGACTAATGCTCAGTAGTGTTTATGGATATGATGAACCGTGTCTTCAAGCCTTATCTTGATAGTTTTGTGGTGGTCTTTATTGATGATATCCTTGTGTATTCTAAGTCTCGGGAAGAGCATGAAAATCATTTGAGGATTGTCTTGTCCGTTCTTCGTGAGAAGCAGTTGTACGCCAAGTTCGGCAAGTGTGAGTTTTGGCTTGAGCGGGTTTCTTTCTTGGGGCATGTGGTGTCGCGTTCGGGAATTTCCGTGGACCCTTCAAAGATTGAAGCCGTGGTTAATTGGAAGCAACCTTCGGCTATGGCGAGGTTCGTAGTTTCCTTGGTTTGGCGGGGTATTATCGGAGGTTCATTGAGGGTTTTCTCGGATTGCTACTCAGTTGTGAGTTGACTCGGAAGGATGTATCGTTTGTATGGGATTCCAAGTGTGAGGAAAGTTTTAATGAATTGAAGAAGAGGTTGACGACGGCTCTGTTCTTACCCTTAGGATGGTTGTGAGAATTTCGTGATCTTTAGTGATGCCTCGAAGGCGGGTTTGGGTTGTGTCCTCATGCAAAATGGGAAGGTTATTGCGTATGCCTCTAGGAAGTTATCACCGGCGGAACAGAATTACCCTACTCATGATATGGAATTGGCGGCGATTGTATTTGCGTTACATAAGTGGAAGCACTACCTTTATGGGGCGAAGTTTGAGATTTTTACCGATCATAAGAGTTTGAAGTACCTATTTACCCAAAAGGAGTTGAACAACGCCAAAGGAGATGGCTTGAGTTCTTGAAGGATTTTGATTGTGTCATTTCCTATCACAGGGAAAGGCGAATGTAGTGGCGGATGCGATTAGCCGAAAGGCGTATGTGGCAACTTTGAGTTCTCGAGAATTGAAGAGTGAGGTAATTATTGCGAATGTTAGAGCCGTTCCAGACATTGTATGGAGATTTGAAAGAAGCTCGACAAGGTGATCCGGAATTGAAGAAAATATTAGATCGAAGTGCAAGATGGGAAAGCGGGAATTTGCTTTGAGTAGAGATGGGATATTAACTTTCAAGGGAGAATTTGCGTTCCTTCATCGCCGGAAATCCAAGAAGCGTGTCTTAGAGGATGGCCGTAAGTCCAAGTTTGCGATTCATCAGGGTAGTACTAAAATGTATCAAGATTTGAAGCGTGGGTATTGGTGGAATGGTATGAAGAGGGAAATAGCGGATTATGTATCTAAGTGTTTAACTTGTCCAACGAGATTAAGGCGAGAACATCAAAGACCGGCGGGACTACTTCAACCATTAGATATTCCAGGAGTGGAAATGGGAAGGGATCTCGATGGATTTTGTTTCGGGTTTACCTCTCACCGCGAAGAAGATGGATGCTATATGGGTTATTGTGGATCGGTTGACGAAGTCGGCTCATTTCTTCGGTATCAACCAAGTTTTCGTTAGAGAAGTTAGCTCGATTGTATATGAAGGAGATTGTGAGACTTCGCGGGGTTCGGTTAGTATTGTTTAGACGGAGATCCGAGGTTTACATCTAGATTTTGGAGAGCATTGCATGAAGCCTTGGGTTCTAAATTGTGTTTGATCTTGCGTTTCATCCTCAAAGACGGTCGGTCAGAGAACTATTCAAATACTTGAGGATATGTTACGGGCTTGTGTGATGGATTTCAAATTGTCATGGGAGGATCATCTACCTTTAGTGGAGTTTGCCTATAATAATAGTTATCGATCTAGTATTGAGATGGCTCAGTATGAAGCGTTATATGGTAGGAAGTGTCGATCTCCGTTGTGTTGGGACGAGGTTGGTGAAGCGAGACTTTGGGGCCGGATTTAGTTCGAGATTCTACGGAGAAGATCAAAGTGATTCGGGATAGATTGAAGACGGCTCAGTAGACGAGAAAAGCTACGCAGGCTGATAGAAGACGGGATTTATCTTTTCGGGTTGGTGACTTTGTGTTCTTGAAGGTCTCTCAGAGGACGGGGAATCAAAGGTTTGGTAATAAGGGTAAGCGGCTCCAGGAGTTCGTTGGTCCGTTTGAGATTCTAAGAAGATTGGGGATTTGGCCTACGGTTGGCATTACCTCCGTCTCTTTCTTTGCTCCATGGCGTCTTCCATGTCTCGATGTTGAGGAAGTATTGTCATGATCCTTCCCACATCTTGAGTTCTCCCCGATGATGTCAGCGGACATGTCTTATGTTGAGGAACCCTTAAGAATCCTAGAGTTCCAAGTTAAGGAGTTGAGGTCTAAGAGTATTCCTATAGTGAAGGTCCTTTGGAAGAACCACACCATTGAGGAAGCGACATGGGAGCTAGAGTCGGAGATGAGAGCGAAATACCCGTGGTTGTTTGAAAATCCAAGTAAGTTTTCTTTTTAAAATTCGGGACGAATTTTCTTTAAGGAGTGAGTGTAACGACCTAAACCTAGGCACTATTTTAATAACATATTGTGTGCTTTTAATATTATTGTTATTATTATGTGTCTATTTTTATATAATTAATTTCATATGTTAGGATGAATGATAGGAAAATAAATTAATGTTCAAAAAGAAAAGTAATAATAGAAACATGAGTAAAATGTGAAAGGAGGATCCTAAAATGTGGAATAAATATTGAGTAGGAGGATTTTAAATTTAATGCTTTGGAAATATTAAAGGAAAATGATATTTTGGGGTGAAAGCCTTAGTTTGAAGGGGGCCATTCCCTTCCCCTTCTTTCCTCCACCTAGGGCCTCAATAGTCAAAGCAACCCATATCCTCCCCATTACCTCCCTTCGCACTCCCATACTTCCTCTAGGTCACTTTCATCTTCTTCCTCATTTTCTTCTTTCACTCTTCCATTGGAACTCCATTGAAAGCTTCCTCATTTCCAAGCCTTGTAACTAGTCATTTCTACACCATTTTCAAGACCAAGGGCATTTTTTGGGTTTGGATCATCTAGAGGAACAAGGCAAGCTAAGAAGATCAACATTTTGTTCTATAAATCTAAGGTGAGTTATTATGACCTTTCTTTCTTTGAATGATCATGAAAATAAATGTTATTGTGTTTGTTCTCTTGAATGTGTTGATTGAGAACTTTGTTGGAGTTTATAGAAATATTATGGTTTATGGAAGTTGAATTGATCTAGGTTTAAGACATGTTTTCTTGGAGTTAAATGAGTAGGATGAAGTTAACAAAGTTGGAAATGTCCCTTTTGGTTTATAACTTAGAAGACTTTTGGTTGGAACTTTGGGATTTTGAGGCATTGTTGTTGTTCTTTCTTGTTTTTACAAGTGCAGGGTGAGGGCGAGTCGTCCCTTGGACGAAGGAAGTCGTGACCTATAGGGGACGCCGGAGGTTCGGAAGGGGGTCACGTGGGCACGAGTCGTGCCACAGGGAGCGAGTCGTGCCACTGTCTGGTTTCAAGATATCAACTTTAGAGCTGTTCAAACCTAATCAAACTCGAACCAAAATGAAATCTCTTTAACCTAGATTAAAGTAGAATACTTTGGCTTCACAATGATATTCTAAGTGATCAAAATGGAATAGTAGAAGTACCTTAAATGTTGTTTGGAAAACGTTAGATAACCTAGTTTGGTAACTAGACAATTATGATCCCAACTTGGTAGATTCAACTTAGACCTTTAAAGAGGCTATGTATTATTGTATAATGACCGTGTAGGATGGATTGATGCTACTTCCTTGCTTACATTGAGTTCATATACATTGTTGTATTATGCATAGTGTGTTAATTAAATGTTGCTTATTTATGATATTGGTTGAACATGAGTATATTTTACCATGTTGATATATTGTTATCCCTTTTGTGGATTTTATTCAAGTATCTATTATGTGCTTGATATGTGTGAGTCGGTGACGTTGGGGTATAACATAATACGGTCAATTATGGAAGTGTGACCTAATGTGATCGGATTATGTTATATACGTGGCCAGTCCCCTCACTGTGGCCGCGAGGTTGGGGTTATAGCGTCTGTATTGAGCCAAAAGCCTTACGAGTTGCTCTTGTCTTATTTGGTTCCACTGAAAAACGGGTCTTATAAGACGTGAGTATTGCTTAAGCGGCTCATTTGTATAATTGGAGTATTATTATACCCAATGTTTATGCGACTCTGTTCGGAGGCGGGAAAAGGTAAACGAGAGTAATGGAATGTGTTTATAGCTTTTCCAATGTGTTACGTGCGACTTGTTATATGTTGCATTTATTTGGCATATTGCTGCATTCATAATAGCTTGCTGAGATTTGTTCTCACCCCTCTCCCTTTAATGTTTAGATCCAGAGACGGGAGGGCCAGGCCAAGTAAGGACGGAAAGGAGTTGTGAGTGAGCTTTTGGGTATTGTCGGGGTACGTTAGGTTGGCGTAGAAAGTATTTTGTTATAATTCCTTTTGGGAGTTTGTAATTATGAACTTTACATTTCTACGTTAAAACCAATATCTTTTGTAACTAAACGAGGTTTAAGTATTTTCAAAGTCGGTCCACTCTTCCTCAGATGTGGAGAGTAGTGGAGTTGTTTTGAAATAGAATTGTTAATGATGTTTTATTTGGAAGTTTAATTAAAAGTTTTAAAAGTTAGTGAAATTTGGGTTGAGTGCGAGGACGCTCCAACTCGGGACACGATGTGGGTTCGGGTCGGGGTCCTCACGAGGTTGAGCGAGCCTCCGTACGAAGCACTAGGGGCTTTGTTTCAAGCCCAATATAAGGCTTTCTTTAGCTTATAAACTTATGATCATGACAATGGGGATCGAGTGAAGCCATTTTTGGTTTGCTTTCAACTTATAGTCTTGTTCATTAAGGACACCATTCAAGAATGCACTCTTTACATCCATTTGATGTAGAGTGATGTCTAAATAACATGCAATGGCAAGCTGAAGCCTAATATATATTTTATTCGAGCAAATGGGGCAAATATTTCTTCAAAATCAGAAATCTCTTCCAACTTGGGTGTATTTTTGAG
>JAFEMH010008413.1:0-27659 GCA_022495995.1 Adenophora triphylla var. japonica | reverse complement strand
GAAAACATAATGTCCCTATAAAAAGTCTAGTTATCCAATTGTATCCCTAAGGTTTTTTTACATTTTGCAAGCATGTTTGCCTCAACGTAAAATATTTTTAGAAAAATTATATTTTGTAAATATTTTTCGAAAACGAAGATATTTTTCAAAAAATGAAGATATTTTTCGGAAAATGAGATAAACATGTTTTCGACTGTTTGGCAAGGACAAAGCTTTTCGAAAAATATTTTCATGTGTTTAATTTAAAATATTTTTCGATAAAAACACAATTTGAGATAATTTGAAAGAGATAGGGTAGGAAGTTGTTAAAAATAAATTTAAAAATGATTGGGAATTTTTTTGACCAAACGGGGGCTATGGAGCTGTAAGAGAGATTTGCTAAAAATAAATTTAAAACGATTTTTTTTTGGTTTATTGAACCATCTTCTTAAAATTTATATACTCCCTCCGTCTCCATTAAGAAATCACACACTTTCCTTTTTGGGTGTCTCACTACAAATCACACACTTCCTAAAATGGAAAGTTTTTATCATCATTTCCTCCACTCATTCTCTCCTACATTATTTTAATACTCACAACACCATTATAATTTACTATTTCCTCCACTCATTCTCTCTCTCCTATTTTACTTTTACTCACAACATTTATATCATTATTTTTTCTTAATTCACGCGTGTACAAGAATTATGTGGATTCTAATGAGACAGGAGCCAGTATATATATATATAGGTGCTCAAATTTAACCATAACAAAATGAGAACCGTGAAAATCACTTTTATACACTTTCGTTTATAGCAGATACTTAGCTATCGTATACATACAGCCAGTTCGTATACGTATATAGTAGTTAATTATTTACTACTCCCTCTGTCCCTAACAATCTTCACACTTTCCTTTTGGGCCATTCCAAAACTTACTTCACACATTTAAAACTTACCTAAAATGGAAAGGAATCTTTACTATTCCCTCCACTCATTTTCTCTTACATTATTTTAATACTCACAACACCATATTATAATTCTTACTATTCTCTCCACTCATTCTCTCTCCTATTTATATTTTCACACTCACAACACTTTATATATATATACTCTCCTTAAAACCAAGGCAAAACAGTTGTTTCAGGAAGATTGTTCCGGATTCGAGGGAGTATATACAGTGTGTATAACCACACGTGAATACAGCTTTTATACAAGATAATAGATCTACCGTATATATATACAGTCTTACTCTCATCAGATATGCAATATTATGCACTTAAATAATCTACCGTATACAAAGTTGTATGCAAGCCGATTCTCACTGGTTTCCTATTTTAAACTAAGGCTTCTCATTCGTTTGGGAAATAACACCCTATATATATATAATGCGTTAATCATTTCGTGAACAAAGAAAAACTGGAAGAGAATATAATGTAACTATAAGGCTAATAAGTCTTACTCTCAAGAAATATTTACAATATTATTCAATTAAATAATCACTATCCTTTTGATGGATGTCAATGTTATCGAAACAAAATAAACTAACACTTCTTATAATAGTCGCACTCATTACTCCAAATGTGGTACAAATACTACACAATTGGTTTATCAAGTCTTGGCCTAACCTTCCCATGAATATCAAAAGTACATGTGAGGGTCACATGCTTTTTTTTTTTTTTTGAATAATTAGTGTTATTTTGTCCCTCAAAGACTAAATTACTTAAATTAATACTCCTTTCAATAGCTTTTTGTTCATCAAAACGAGCTTTAGTATCTTTATATTTTGATGAATAAGGTGATTTAGGTTTAGGTTTAAGTTGGGTTCATATTTTCATCCTTTGTTAGATAACATAATGATAATATCAAAGCTTTTGGGTCAACTAACTCATAGGGATTTTTTATGAAATAAAAAAGGTTGACATGGATAATTATGTAACTTTGAAATAGTATAAGGGGGTCTATGGCAATATATTGAAATAATATGTAGAGTCTACTATACATACATCCTTCAAGTCCCCAACTAAAACCTTTCCTTACACGGCTCCACATTAAAACAATTAGCCGGTAATGGGAGACTGGCTATTGCCAGTGAATCCTCACGGGTCCTCGGGTTCAACTACCGGGGGAAAAGATAAGACGCCAGCAATTTTGCTCTCACAGAAAGCAAAGTCAGTGTAAGAAATCCCCACTCATTTCATTTACTGATATGCCCCTAATATATTGTACGGACTAATCTTTTCTAAGCTCAATTTGATTAGAAAAATTAAATTTTATGCTCCATTTGGTTATGTTTGGGGAAAATATTTTTCGAAAAATATTTACTCCCATCTTTTATATTTGCAAACACAGTAGTAAATAAAGTTGACGTAAAAAATATTTTCCTGGCCAACGAAAACGAATCCTTGGATGCTAATGAAAATGATTTCCCTACCTCTGCCTCCACAAGCTTATTTTCCGAAAAATATTTTCCTCATTTTTCATTGTTAGTATTTATTTTACCTTTTTTGTATATTTACTTTAATGAAACTACCAAACATCTAAATGCTTTTCGAAAAAACGCTTTCTTAAGATTCACCAAACATCGAAAACGCTTTTTTTTTTGGAAAGCATTTTTCATTTTCCCAAAAGATTTTTCAAGCAAATCATTTTCTCGTAACAAACTGAGCCTTAATATAATTATAATGAATGTATGATTTTTAGAAAAATAAAAGGAGTTGACTTTGAAATATTTATAGAAAATATAAATAATTATTTTCGAATATGAACTATGCATGGTTAGAGTGTATAAGATTATAATTTATGGAAAACTCTAAGAAAAGAAAAGAAATAATATGTAGAGCCTAAAGAACGATCGATCACTGCATCGGTTCCCGCCGAGAAGTCCTCTAGTGCTCCAACGAGCGGGCTTGCATCTCCTCCTCACAGGTGATTTGCTTCTACTTGAAGCAAGTAAAATCAATTTGCTATTTGAAATTCCACAACTTTTAAAATTTATCTCATCCCGTCGAACAAAAATCGAATGAAGCAACAGCCTCAGGGTCCGATCCAGCCACATGTGGTTAGGAAAACCTGATGCGATTAAATGCCGTCGCCGAATCTCTAAAGAACGATGCCCTCGTCAGCTACTAATCGAAATCATCAAATCGATTGTTCCGGAGAACGCCCGTGGCTGTAAAACGCTGGGATCAAGCAGATCGCTGCATAATAATATGATTATGAGTATAATGTATCGACTTTACCGGTATTTTAAATAAGACATAAGGGGTAGACAACATAGTTAGAAGAATCTTCGATGCAATATTTATACTCCCTACTATTCGTCCCAACGATAAAGCTTCACTTATTTCCTTTTTTCGGGGCGCTCCGAATTTAAAGCCACTTTCCCAAAAAAAAGGAAATCCTCCGTTAAATCGAACTATTCTCCATCTCCACTTCTCTCCTACTAAACAGTTACTTTTACACTCACAACATCTCTCTTCTTAGACATCACCTCCCACTCATTCTCTCTCCTATTTAATTTTATCAAATACTCACCAACATTTACCAAATCTTTTTCTCTTTCCTGACACTACATTTTTTTATTTCAAGGTGCCCGAGCCTCGAATTTTGTGGTTTCATTGGATCTACTCTTAGAGGAGAGACATATTCACAATTTGTAATGCAGTATATTGAAATAAGTGACAAATTTATTGCAGTGAAATTTTTATATTATACTTTTCATTGAGTTGGTTTATAAATTACTAAATTCTATCATTCAAATATGTAGAAGTAAAGTAGAGTTTAATAATAATAATAATTACCATAATAATATCGAACCCCTTCGTCCTACAATACTAGTAATCAATCCGACGGAGTTTTTTTATCGCATATTAAGACCGCCACAACCTGCATCAAGTTGCATATAAAATATACTAAATTAAGTTCTTTACAAATATTTTAAGTAATTAGGCAATTAAATGTGCATTTTTAAAATGTTAGACAACTAATTAATCATAAATAAGTATAATTTACGTAATTTTGTCAAAGGTTAAA
Source organism: Adenophora triphylla var. japonica (assembly GCA_022495995.1). Taxonomy (NCBI): domain Eukaryota; kingdom Viridiplantae; phylum Streptophyta; class Magnoliopsida; order Asterales; family Campanulaceae; genus Adenophora; species Adenophora triphylla. The sequence goes on along the minus strand of JAFEMH010008413.1, from coordinate 23,646 downwards.
TGAAAAATTGGGGGCTAAAAGCCGACAAGTATTTGCATAAAAATCTCCGTTGCGAAATTTCGGCCAAGTACGTGTCAATTGACTCGCCAGTAATGACATAAGAGTTTGTAACATCTTAAATTTTGGAGGTCCCTAAATCCATTTCTCATAGTCTAATTAAAGTAGCTTTAATTGACAACTTTAATTTTCTATTACAATGTAGCTCTACAAAAAATTTGAAATTGTCCGATTTGACTTGAGTTTATGAAGATTTTATTTGAAAGTTAAGACTCATTCGACGAGTTCGAAAATGATTTTGAAAGTTCCGCGAAACCACTCGACCAGCAAAGTAGAATGTGTTCTGAATGCTCATGTGGTAAAAATGAATGAAAACTTCGTATACTCGCATTGTATCCATTAAAATATGAGCATCATGTTGCATTTTGAGCCGGTCCCTCCTCGTCTCACTTTAAGAGTTCATATGTAGGGACAGTCCGGACTTCACGCTTTTTAAAAAAAAAAAAACCATAATAAGAGTCTAATGAATAAAGCCAATTCGCAAATGGCGGTGCGGTAAGCATTAGAGAAAAGTTATCCCTGGGACGTACGCTTAAATGAGATATTTATGGTACGAAACCTCCTTTCAAATTTGATTTTTTTGTAATACTTTTAACATTATGAGAGCATAATGAATGATTCTTTTGTAAAACTTTCTATTTAGTGCGCGGCGCGATTATACGCCGAGGGGTATAAAATGTCCTGCACTGCTCAGTTTATCATTTATGGAATACGACCCACTTTCCAATTTCTATCGATTCAAAAGTAAAATAGTGACTCTCTGTCAAACGGATTGGAGCATAACGTAAATATCATTTGTATATCAATAAATATTTTTTATATTTTGACAAGCAACGCGCCGGTGAAGGGCTGAAATTCGGTCATTAAAAAGCCGAGCAGGTCATTTCTTATGGGCTGCCGGAGAAACTAGAGTAAAAGTACGCGACGCCTTTCACTCTTGTAAGCTGTCGCAATTCATGGCTTTGGTGCCTTTTGAGGACTTCACCCACTTGATCTCCAAGGGCGGGTGTCGCGACATGAAATAGTCGGGACTTGATAGGATAGATGCCCCATTTCGCTCAAATTGGTTCCAGGTCGCCTTTAAAGCCTCGGCATTAACTCTTCCACTTCTCTTTCTTTCTCATGGAAAACTATTTCCAATGCACTCTTCTTGATATCTTTTCTAGGCTTTGAACCGCTCTAGGCCGTCGGGCTAGACTCGGGATGACTCTTTTCCGTATCGCAAGCCTTCAAGGGTGCCATGATGTATGATCCAAGGCACCGCGGCCTTAGCTCTGCCGCCCCATAAATTTTTTTTTTCTCCGGATTTAAAAAATGCTTCAATAGAATTTAAAGCCCGGCAAAATCACTCTTAGCGAATAAGGCTTAATATGCGAAATGCCAAAAATTCTCTATGACTCAGGCACTCGCTTTCTTAATCTCAACGCCCACATTATAGCCGGGCACTTTCTAGGCGCCTTTCCATTCTCATAGTATAGATGATACGAGGAAACTGGCCCGTTCTTCATTAGGCTCCTGGGACACGGTTTGGAGCCGTACCGAACCACTCGTTTTTCTCCAAACACCGCCTTTTACCCAGGCTTTCACGTCTGGTGCTAGCCGAAAATGGCGGAAAATATCTTTATCGAAAATGTTTTACGCCCACTCGCAGCGTCGTAACAATGACTTCTATCAATCACCTTTAGGCTGCAACAACCTGAGTTTATCTCCGAGCAGTTTTCTAGCCGAATAACCTCGGTGGAGCAGAAATTCATTTTATCGAAAATATTTTTGTCGCTGCGAAATCATTTGTCGCCTGCTCTTTATACTACAACCTGGCCGAAGCTCAATGCTCGGTGGGATTGTTCATTATAAAAAGAATAATATCATTGTAATGCGCAGCTTAATGAGTGACCCACCTTTAATAAACTTGTGTCAGTACTTTAGCGGCAATAATCTTTATCAACAGCGTTTTTATCGCAAATCTCAGACATGGCATAATATTTGTATCAAGTTGCCGCAAATTTTAGTCGGGAGGGTAACCTGATCAATGATATGCATAATGATAATCGAGTAATGATAAGATGATAACCTTTTTTGATGTTTTCATCTTAGGATAAATATCGATATCTTTGTGAGTCCCGCAAATGTGCAGAAGACAGGGAGTGGCGCAACTTTGGTCACGAGGTATTACCTCGACATTTTATTAACTTTGTTAAAAGTAATTATTTAAATAAATAACATTAATTAACTAAATAGGGCCGATAGTTTATAATAGCGCAAGCAGCGACTTAGTGTTATCTGCAAGACCATTTGCATCGAAATACATATTTTCCTAATGAGCAAATTTAAAAATTTTCAATAAGTTGCATTATTGATATGCAAGAAGCATTTAGTACCAACTTTTTATGCATCCGATACTTAGGTTCAGCTTCCAGAAATGATGAAACAAAACGAAACATCCGGCAACGTAATCGTCACTATACAACGAGGCTAGTGACAACTGAAGTCCGCTAGGCTATACTAATAAACGTGGAGGTAATCAAAATAGAAAGGCATGTGAGGAGCGGGACTTTTATATTTGCCATCACAATTCATGTTACAACGAAGCAAAGTTAATCACGCCCGCTTTATAACAAGGGGGAGAGACAATTCACACGATCCACGCCTCGCGCCATTTACCTAGAAAGATTGCTATAGCCCTCTATGGACGCGCAAACTCGACGCGAGAGGGAATATCCTCGATTTTGAAAATCTCAATACAATGTAGCTGGCGCCCGTAATCTATGCCTATTCCCTATCTTCACTTGTTACGGTCACAAGAATTTCCTCGAGCCGGTATTGCGATAATCTATATATAGCCGGCTGAAAGCAGATGAGATATCATAATTGAACTTTTTATACTAATGATCAAGAGCAGGACATTGGTAATTTGATCGCTACTTTCATTACAATAGAAATTTCCTTTACTAATTGTTAGGACTAAAATGGCATGTATTTATACAACCCCACAATGCTAATACTTTCTGCATTAGGGTCTTTAAATGTATTTGCAAACCTCGGTTCGCCTGTGCCGTAAAGTCCGTCGTGCACTTCGCGTATCCTTATGTGAATCATGCACATGGGCCCCGTTATTGCCACAATTCCAGCCACTCGCCGCGATATCGCATCTTCATATTATACCGCGCGACTCGCGCTCATTAGCTGCCATTAAAATATTGCTATCACGTAACAACAAGCATTTTGTTCTCGTGACGATCGTGTCACTGCTCAATATCACATAATCAATTGCACGATCCCTTGGCCAAGTGGTATTGCGTGCCAACACTAAGAACCTAGCTATATACTAAATTTGTTGCATTTCATACTAAGAATTGAACAGGTATTTTCTGGGATAATGTTTCAACTTTAAGGCAATCAAAATTTTCACGCATGCACATTAAACCTCAACAAGTCAATTTCGGGGCAAGAAAGAGGTTGGGTCGTACATGTAAATTGAATCCAAATCCGCATTCTTTACTTGCATGTGACTTGCAATATCTTTAAGAATCTATTTTGCGCACGGCTTCATTTCCGTAAAAAATTCGATTTTCTTGCAATTTAATTCAATAATAGGTTAAAAAGCTTAATTAAATGGGGGATAAAAGACAAACAGATTATATTTTACAAAAGTTTTCATATACGAATGTAAGTGAAATGCAAAGATCATTTCACTTTCGCCTCAGTGGGTACCTGCTCAACTCTTGACATCGAGGCGTAACAATTTTTTTTTTTTCAGCAAGTGTCCAAGCATTTGGATTAACCCTGTTTTATTTACTTAAATGCACATAACAGGGGATGGTTTCAAAGCGTGTATATATTCATTGTCACGTAACGATTTTAAGTAAATTAAATGTTGATAGCCATGTTACACCCTTTGTAATAGAAAAAAAATGACTTAGACTTGAAGATTTCAACTAACCATTCCTAAGAAGGACCAAACATCCTAAAAGACTGAATGCCCAGCAATCTCCGTACGCGTTGGCTCCACCACTCATTCTACAGGCACTTTTAACTAAGTCTCCATCCACTGGTACATGTCCAGATGCCCAACTGATCCACAATACCATTATTACCTCCTTTGACATGTTTTCCACATCAGCCTAAAGATTTGTCATGGGAGCCGAAGAGTTGACTTGATTTGTGTCTTGTGGTCCACGCGTTTGCTTCTAGCGTGGTTTTACTCGAACTCACATTCACGTGATAGGCCCTGTGTGCTCTTATGTTCAGCCCCCAGACCGGAAATTCACTATGTGTGCAACACGGGAAAAAGGAGGAGATGAGAAACGAAGCACATTTGGTCTTTCGGTGTGACGCGGCTATCCGAGCTTTTTAGGCCGAAAATGGCGACCGCAGCTGATAGAAAACTGGGCCCATATGTCCTCGCACACCATGGCCTCCCAAATGAAATGGCAGGCCGCAAATGAAAGTAAAGGCGGCCAAATGATTTCAAATGACGCTGGAACTTTCTCGTGTTTTTCCTAGGTAGATGTGGGGTACCGCATTCAGCCGGAATAATATGGCCAGCTCTTGCACGCATGAAGACAAATGGTGGCAAGCTCATCGAAGTTTTACATTTTTTCCTTCTCTATCAGGACCGCTCAAAGAGGGTCCTAGATAGAGACTGATTCGTCGAGCGCACTTAATTTCTAATCATGTGGCCTTCTCGTACCTTTCTATTTCCATCTCAACCTTTCGCACTTTCTTCTCTTCCTAAGCAATGCCAACTCGAAGACACCGATTTTGGGCCCGAAATATTTTATGCCGCTACCTTTTGAGGCTTAAACGCACATGCATTACAGGATCGCTTCGAAATAGCATAGTGTACAAGGGTCACCCGGATTTGTGCGGCAATTACATAATGACAATTTCAACCACATGGCCAGGTTTCTATCTATCATACTCTTCTAGTGATTTAGAGAGTCGGTAATGAAACCAAATCCGTAACCGGTACGCAGCGATGGTATGCAATGAATACACGTATGGCTCGAAGTGGAGACGCGAGCTTAATTTAGCTGCTGGCGTTTGTTTGATCAATTTTGTTTTATTTTGGCGCTAATTAGGACACTTATTCACAAGCACTAAAATTAAATCGTTTCGCTGCTTGCCAAAATAAGCGACATGTGGCAGCGCTGACGGGGAGGCATCTTAATCAAAGCACTGGTTAAAATGTTTGGCTCGAATTGCAGGCGGCTCGAGACAGAGCTAGAAAAGATGTTTCCACCGGCTTCGTATTGACAAAGGTTTCTTGTGGCTCACTTTTTTTTTAATGAGTCTCAGCCATCGTTTGGAATTTGGTTCCTTGACTGAATTTTTTTATTTTTACTTTATTGACTCACCTTTGATTGATTAACTCGTTCTTCGTAAAGCGGAATTCGACTGTAAGGAATCAATGGACAACTTAGTCCACCCGTAACTAGGTTTTCGCCATCGCCTAATCATTCGCCAGCCATTATTCGAATCGACAATCGATCCTTCCCGCGACTTATCACCTTAAAAAGAACAGAACAACACAACCTGACACGTTTTATTGCGATAGTGGTTCCACATCCAAGATCGAGCAACCTTAAAAAGAGTTTGCCCCGTGCTTGAACTAGCAACCGCCTGGCAATTTCTAACCGTTATCACGCTTATCTTTGTCTACCTCGTAATTTGTAGGTTAAATGAAAAGAGTTTTTCACAACACAAGAATTACGTTTTATTGTATACATTTTTCCGATTACATATTCACCGAACCAATGATCTCGCCACGTTCCCTTAATTCTCGGCATTCAATTTGCTCAGATTTAAACCGTAGTTCGACAACTCCTAGGTGAATTTGCTTTAATCAAGCTACAACCCAATTTGACCTACTTTAGCGACTCGCAGCCCATTTGTTCCTACCTTAGATCATCATAGCTCCCGGGAAGCCACTCCAAATCGCGACCTATTTTGACTCTTAGCACTTTAATCCGCAACATTAGAGACCGAGGGGGACTCGTATGGGGAAGGAGATGTCGACTCGTGCTCCTCCATTTAAACGAATTATCAATCAAAAAGTGAGAGCTCGAATGAGCTTGTAATGCTAGCTTCCCACCAAGTCTACGAGGGGTAAAAGGAATGGCTCCTCCGAAAGAATGACTTTCAATGGACCACGTATAAAGATATATTTCCGTGCACTTTGGGGCTCCGCACCTTCCGACGGAATCGTCCGCGTAGGAGGCTTGTTCCCAAATTCTCAATAAAACACCTTTACTCTCGAATGTCTATGAGCATCTTGACATATTCTTGTCATAATGCTCATGCCATTTTACGCTCCCGCAGCTCGGAGCGTTAAATACGGCTTTCATAATCTTTGTTCTCTGCGCTCGTCGAGTTCCTAGCATATCGTATTCGTGATCGAATTTGTATACACATTCGACTGCTCATAAATCCCGCTTGAAGAATTATGAACATTTATTTAAAAAAATAATTTCTAATTTTTCGACGAACATTCCTGATTCCGTTTAGGTAAGTGCGACCCGATTCCCAAGTATATAAATCAAGCAACTCGATTGCCGTTGAAATCCCGCACTATTTCACTTATTTATTTTCACCGCCTAACCGCCGTAGCGAGAAATGACGATTAAATAGAAGAGTAGGTCCTCTATTCCCCGCTGGGATGTGCTACGATTCCACTGGGCTCGTGGTCCGTAAGGAGAAGACCCTTACGTGAAATCGACTAAGAATTCTGGGCGCTCATTTGCATCGACAAATATCCTTCACAGCGAGTCCCACTTGTCTGGAGATGATCTGATAATGTGGGCACTTCTCAGACGAACAACGATGTCCGTTGTACTAATTAGGCCTTTCGGCCACCTTGACTTAAGTTCCAAAGACTTGAGCACCGATCCGGCTTTCCTCCCATTCATTTATGCAGTAGTCGATCGCAGCCTTCCAATGACCTAAGTCCATATTTTCAGAGCTCAGGAGTTATCTCTAAGCGATGCTTTGTATTATACTCCTCACGTCTCGAAATCCCAGTCGAAACGCCTCAAATAGAGAGCAGCGAGTCACGCACGAAAATTAACCGGGAAAATGACATGTGTCGCAGTGTTTTTCTGATCGAACCGGATGCGGACCTCTGCTTTCTAAATATCGCTAGGAAGATCCCATACTGAGAATGATCTGTGAAAAGCATGTCTCTGGGGGTGTTCTTATAGAGCGTGCGGACCGCAGTTACACGTCCTAGAATATTCTCCGTCCCATAAAACATTACTCGCCTTTTAAATATGTTTACACACCGGGAGCCGGCCTCGCGGCGCTTTACAAGATTGTATAACATACCCCGTAATGAAAAATGGGAGGAAAAAAATTAGCGTATTCTCTCTGCCATCATGTCTCTCCTCCCACTCACAACACTTCTTCAAATTTACTATTCTGCCACATCTTCATCTTGTCTTCTCCTAGGTACCGGTACAATTTGACATACCAGTCTCGTAAGTGTCTAATTTGAGCTTGTTAGAATTTTCGTTAGAAAATTAACGAAAGTTATAACATTTCTAACAATTCTAACAATCCTAACTTTCTAACAAAGTGAGGGTAAATGGGTATCAAGTTATTTAAGGTTAAACCTCAAAAGAATCTCAAAAAGCAAAAACAAAAGGTTAAGAAAACCAAAAAATAGGCAAATGGCTGGAAACACAAAAACCTCGGTCAAGTAATTTGAATTTTGAAAAAGAAATATTCTTCTTGGCTCAAAAAGCCGGAGCCGCATTTAATGAATGAAACAAAGGCACGCCGAAGGGATCCTATCCGGGCGGATCAACATGATCAGTATGTCATTTCCGTGAGAGGGCTGGTAAATTGAGCCCCAGTCAGCAAAAAAAATAAGGAGGAACAACATACATTTTGGTACTGAACCTCTCCGGCGAAATATAGAGAGGGAAACAGTGAGAATTCACTTCAAGAATTGTCACCATTTTCTCTCCAATCTTTCCCAACTCATACTCATCCACTCACTCTCATATAAAGCCCTAAACACTCATACACTCAAGCCAAACACTCAAGAACACAAGGCAAAGATTGGTAAACCCTCCTCTTCCTAAACCCTAAATCTCAACTCCATGCATGCATCTTCAAACTACAAAATGTAGTTCTTTCATCTTCTTGCTCTTAGATCTAAGAAGATCACCATGGAAGACCATCTCCCCATGGATGATCTTCTACAAAGATCAAAATTATTTTTAAGCTTCTTACTTTCTCGCAAAGAAAAAACTCATTTTCAAAACCCTAAAACCATTTTCAAGCATAAAATCTCATTTTTCAAAGGATAAAAATCCCCCTTCCCAAGCAAAATGAAATGCTTAGTCCTAATGTATCCTGGCTAAGGATGGTTTGGTATAGTTGATTCACCACTAAAATGTCCTAGTGATCACTAACCAAAACCTAGGGAAATGGGGACAAGCATGGATGCAAAACCCCCCTTAAAATCATATTTTCTTTCTTGAGAAGTTGCTGTCCAGTAGCAATCTTCTCAGACCTCAGTCCATGGTCTACTTTTTTGGACACAGATGAACTTGAATTTGGTGCTGACTACAAAATACTTTTTTGTAGCCAACATCCAGAGCTTTCCATACATATTTTTACTTTTATTTATTTTTGGGCAGGTGAGTAAAACTCCTCTTTTCAAATTTTCTTTCAGAGGCTAGTTCATCAGCTTCTGGGAATCCAGATCTCATATCTGGAGGTTTCCAGAAGGTTTTGACCCCACAAATCTTCTCCAAAATGGAAAATTCCTTCGCACAAACTTTATTTAAGGTGTCTAGAACAACTTTCATTCTCTGAGTTTATCCAGATTATGAAGTTTTAAGACCCTTGAATCCCTTTCAAAATCAAAGGTCCACTGCCTTTTTCATTCTGGCAGAAATGGCTCTCAACTTCAAAAGGTCTTTTGAGTACCAAATCTCAATCCAAAAATCTTCCAAAAATCATGGGATCAGTTTAAAGTCTTAAAAAGATATCCCAATTTTTACTTTTCTGAATTTCCAAACTTATTTTGGCCAAAACACACACACACACACACACAAATGATTTTCAGCTTGGAAGACTCGCTTCTTACGAGGCGCGGCTTGCACACTCACGTCCTTTCCCGACGCGTAACATGACCTCCGAACCTAAATCTCTGATCTCGGGCTTTTTTTTCAAAGTTTTGGCCCTCAAAATTAAAATGGCGTGGCGAATTCGTTCGTTGATTTTCTTTAAACAAAAAATGGGAAAATTTTCTGATACTACACACATTCATCACAAAGGGCGACTGCCGGGGATAAGCTTTTTTAAAAAAAAAAAATGGTATTTGGTATATTGGTGGAAAACCACTAAATTTCCCGTTATCGCTCCTAACACGAGTCTGTGGATAAATTCAGTGGTCTAACAATCCCACGTACCGGTATCACCGTTTTCAAAAAAAAAGCTTTTGAGGGTCAAGCTTCCGTCCCGCTTTGAAAATCCTTTTTGTGTGTGTGTTGATTTTTGCACATTTTTCGTGTTTCCGTTTTGGTCATTTCTCGGAGAAAGTCAAAATTTTGACCTGTCGGAATAATGTCCCGAACTGTCGGAATTTTCGTGCTAATGTGCTCATTAAAAATTTCAAAAAAAAATCAAAAAGAAAAAGATTTTCAAAAAAGAAGAAGTTAAGAAAATTTCCAAAAAAAATCATTATGCATCATATTTTTTAAGCACACATATAAAAAATCTCTATTTTACTCGAAAAAGAATATAGATCAAGCTTGCACACTACGCGCACGTGACCGTACACACCGCACACTCACGCCCTTAACCCGTGGGAAATCTCTTGTCGCTGGTCCGTTTCGGGTCTTATTACGCCTCTCGGATGAGCACAGACTACCCAAACATCCCAATGGAGCCTCGTGGGTCAGACTACGCGACTTCTGTCCGTGACACACTTTGTCCGAGAATTCTAAGAGCTTGGTTTTTAAGTCCGGTCCGTGTCATGCCTGTCCGTGTATGTACCTTTCCTTTCAAGCTCTTTGTCGGCTTAATATACCGACTCAATATCTTTTCGGGTCCCACCGCGCCAAGTCAGCCGGTTTCCCGCCGCAGACTTTTTGACCAAGATATTGACGGCGCGATTTCGGCTCGATCGGGCACAAATTATACATCGACTCCCAAAGATTTATTAATCGGAAGTCATCAAGGATTAACGATTATTCCATGCCTAATTACGGCTTAACCGACGACAAGTCAAGATCAATCGTGGACATTATCACCCAAATCATGCCGACTTTTTGTCGAGCTCCTGGGACATGATCTTGACTTTTGACGCGCCTGTCCGTAATTCTACATCGAATGCTCGTTAAGACTCGACACCCGCCGACTTTTAGGATCGTTTTCTTTCGGCCGGTGGGACCCGCTGCCTCTATGTGACCCTCGCCCGGGCCGTCCCACCCCGGGAGGTCGAAATACAGTGAATACGAGGGGCTTATAGACGTAGTGACGGCCCACCGATCTCAGAATCGAGTAGCTTGCGAAAAAGAAGAGCAATCTTTTCCAACCGATTAGGTTAATAAAACATGTTTTAAGTAAACGTGAACAAATAATCGCATGTCGCATGAGCCTAAAGCCCAAACACCTACCCTCCTTCCATTCCTGCACATCTCGAACCTTCATGTCCTTTCCCCCGCAGCCTCCGCACAAAGCTTGGTTTCGGCACCGGTCACCGCTTGATCACTGGGAAGAGTCGTGCATCGTCGCCCTCACCATTTGTTCCGACTCCGGTTTCGTAAATGTCCGTATCACCTGCAGTAATGATGGGGATAACATCACTCCGCCTCCCGGACCCCTCGTACAGAGCAACAAAGGGAATCGCTAGCGTAACGTATGAGGTTACGACAGAAGCACAAATGGGGCCTAAACAAATTTTACGGGAGGCTATTAGCAGTCACGGCCTGGCCGCTGCCTCCAATCCGTATGGCACTCTTTCACCGTGGAAGAAGACGAGGATGCAAACCCCACTCTCGGGCCGCCCGATTACACCAGGATGCCGCCACCCACCTCCTACGGTGTGCCACTACCGTAACCCATGCTCCTCGATTTTCGGCCGCCCAGCCTCCCCAACCACGTACCACCGGGATCCACGCAGCCTGACCGCACAAATCATGCTGGGCAAAATTCAAGCATTTTAATGTCTTCTCATGGTTTGGGCTATCTCTAATGCCACGCCTAATTTGGGATCCCTCCTCGCCGGAACCGATCAATCCAAACCCTCACAAAGAATAAACACTACGCTTGAATGCCGCCACAACTTGGTTCTGGGCGCGTGAGCCCTCCTCGTAACATTACTAGTTCACCAAGCTCCTCACACAAATCCATTTCTCACTGACTTCTATGGGTTACCAAGCCTCCATCCTTGTCATCCGAATCACCAGACCTTCCAGCATTCCCGTGTTACACACCTTCACCACAAGCAGCCTATGCACCAACAATCCGGACAGAAGCAGCTCGCACTCAAGCCTACTTACGGCCCCACTGGAAATCCAAGTTATCCGCTACATCGGGTCGCCTCACCTACTTACTGCCAATAAAATCAACAAGAAGCCGCAAGGTTCTACCCTTTTGCCAGGCTCCTACCCATGCTCCCCAGGGGGTAACTCACCCAGGACAAGTTTTCACCTACGTCCCCGGATCGGCCGTTCCCTCCACCAGCCGCTCGCTGGTAGCTCCTCTCTCTAGCTCACCCACTAGCTTGAATACCATGGTTCCGCCACAAGACCCTCATCCGGCCTCGGCTCATGGAGCAAGACAAGTGAAATGAAAGCTACGTATCGCCGAACCGATCGCTAAGAAGTTCCGCTTTCCGCCTACTGCACTGCCAGGACTCCATTGTTCCTTCCGCCCCACAAATTCGTGATGCCTAATCTCGGGATCTCGATGGGACCGCATGTCCGAAAACCCATTCTGACACGTATACCTCGCGACGAAAGCCAAAGGATGTACCAATCAGCTGGCCCGACTATTTCTGGGCCATCCTTCAAGTCCAAAGGCCTTAAAGTGGTTCTTCCGCTTGAAACCCCAAGCCAGTGGCCACATGGGACCAGATTACCAATGCCTTCACGTAAAAATATAAGGCCAACTTGGAATGGGAAACAAATAGGGCCGAATTTTACAAACAACAAAAGCTAGCCGTCCCCGATGAGAATGTTGGGGACTTCTACAAGCATGGAATCTCGAAACTTAGTGAAATGGCCATCCCTCCTTCCGAAGAGGAACAACTGGACATCTTCCACCATGCTTGAAACCACATTCGAGAGCTCTCCTCACCACTTCCCATACTCCGCACTTTACTGCCACAGGTTAACTCGCAGCCTAAGTTTGAAAAGGCCTACACCGCCAACCGCCGCTTGACCTCGCCACATATCGGGCCTCCCGCAAACACCGCCCCGCTCCCGCTAAAGGCAAAGAAATGATTAACTACGCGGGACAGAATGCAATAACACGACTCCTTTTGCTCCTTAAAACAAACGAGCCCAAACCGCGGGTCATAAATCTCAAAACTGAATGCCCCCGAATGACATCTTTAGGGACTGGTGAAAGAAGGCTTGCTGCGGCCTTTCGAAAATTTCCAACCTGTAAATCCGAATGCTCCCGTAGATACTACAAAGTACGTGCTTTTCATCAAGCTCACGGACATCCGATCGACAACCGCTTTACTCGAAAAGGCGATCCAGTGGGCTAATAGAGCAAGGAAAGCTGGAAGGCCCCCGGCGGCCTAACATAGTCAAAAATCCTCTCGCCAAGGAACCATAATCGTGTGAATATGATTGAATGCGGAGAATCTTCGCATGACCATGAAGATGTCAATGAAGGTCCCCAAATACTCGTGGCCAACCTCAAGCGAGGATCCCGACCCCATTCCCCCGAGGATATCGAACGACCGACCCATCTTCGTCTACGCCGTAGACTCCTGCAAGAATACGAGGCCCGCTATTTCTGATGAAGTGGAAGGCCGATACCGAAGAACCGGGGTCAGAGAAGCTCACAACCACTATTCCTACGCCCAGAAGATCCGAAACCCGACTCCGAACCGAGCAGCCGGGCCAAAAGCTAAGGCCACGGAATTTCGATGATTGGGATGGTCTCAAGTTATGCAAAGAATTGTTCAAGAAGAAGAAGTCCAAAGCGCACTGATTGATCTTGGCCGGGTCCAAGAGATGATAGCGGCAATTGAGAAAGGAAAACAAAAACAAGACAGCTTCCCGAGTCATGAGGCCACCAACAGCCGATGCTGCGCTAAAGAATCGGGAAACCTCTCGTGCCCGTCCGCGACCAAGGAGAGAAATGATCACCAAGCTTCGGGATTGGTCCCCCGTCCTCAGGTCAATCTAGGACAAGTCCTCCCAGCTTCCTCTTTGTTAAGATCGAGTCTCTAGGGTCGTCCGATGGCCTTACGCCCGAAGCACTACGAGTCTCAGAAGGCGAGCCGTACTCCCCTTTCGCTTTTCAATGAAATGACGAACCTTTCGAGTATCCTCGATTGCCACTTTAACTCAATGATTAATTAATTAATAAAAAAATTTTTTAATAATAATTCATTAGATAAAGAAGCGGTGCATACATTAAACAAAAAAAAAAAATCAAACAACAAAAAAAATCTTTAAGCTGTTGTCCGGAAAGAGGAAAATCGAGCCCAAGCCGCCGAAGAGATTTTGACGAGCGTGAATCTTGGGAACCGCATGAAGAGCCTAAAGAGACGCAGATTGGCGATTTCTTCAAGGAATCGAAAGGATGCTCGCAAAGTCCTACAAAATCCTCAATTCAAAGAAAGTTGCCCTCTTCATCAAAGAAAACATCATGTGCAGATACGGTTGCCACCAAATCATCTCGTATAATGGATCCCACTTCGAAGGGGAATGCGAAAAACTCGCCGGGCGGAATTCCGAATAACCTCGTCACAAGTCATCTCCCTACTGTGCCCCAAACCAACTGAGCCGTCGGGGCAAAGCAAACAAGACTCGAAAATATCATCCGAAAATGGCCGCCCAAGGCGTAGATTGGCCCGAGAAGTTACACTCGGCACTCGGGGCTACGTAACATCGCCGAACGGCAATCGGGAAACACCTTTTGCCCTCACATACGGAATGGAAGCCGTACTCCCAATCGAGCTAGAGATCCCCTCGCCCGTATACCGCTGGAAAGCCGATCAACGAGGTCGAATGGCTACGCAGTCGCCATGACAAATTGGCCCTACTAGACGGTAATCGCCGATCAAGGCCATGGAACACATCCGGCCTACTAAGGAAGAATGGCTAGAGCCTTCGACAAGAAAGTAAAGCATCGGGAAATCCGACAAGGGGATCTCGCTTTTAAAAGAAAAGCCCCCATCCGTATCAACCCCTAAGAATGGGAGCCTCGTATGGCCTGCCATACGTCGCCCGTAAGATCTTCTCCTGGAGGAGCCATGCAACTTGCGTGCACTCGACGGAATCCCTTTGTACACCCAAATGAATGGTGACAAGCCGCGCGTATACTACGCGTAAAACAAAAAAAAAGAAGAAAGAAGGAAAAGTGCTAAAAGAGTAATACCCAACTAGGTTGAAAACCCGAGAAGGGCGGCCTAGGTAAAAACAGTGGTTGCACCAAAAAAAAAACAAAAAAAAACAAAAAAAAAAACAAAAAAGAGAGAGTTCACCAGTGTCAACTACGAAGACCCGAGCTCCTCAAAATGAGGGGAACGTAGGCAATAAACGGTTCGGTCTAAAGCACAAATAAAAGCCATACTTTGGCATCAATACAATTGATCGCACCATGAAAGCTGTCTCAAAAACTCTAAAGCAATTCAAATATTCATTACAAGTTAAAAGCTCTTTGATGAGTCTAAGCCCGATTCATTCCTACAACCTGCAACCTCGCTAAAAGAAAACTAAGATACATAATCAAACTAATGTGTCCGCCATGACAAGAAAGGGATACTGAAACCTCGCAGTCACTCCAAGCCACTCGCATCGGCCTCTCCCTTCTTCTTCCCCTCCCGAGTCTTTCTCTTCTCGAACCGGAAGATGTCTGCATTCCTCCTACCAAGCTCCGTATAGTGAACATGGTCTATCAAAACCAGCCTCTCCGTCCGTGGCCTTAGTAGCCCTGGGCCATCCCTCATCTCCTCGTAACCTAGCTGGGTAGCATAGAGCCCTCCCTCTCCTCGCCTCGACGTAAGCCTCATATCGGCCGCGCCGTCTCCGCTCCCGTCATGCAGGGCTGGCCCTCGCCGCCCCTCCTCCTCTCGTGTGGAAACAGGGGCCCCGGGTCCTCCGCACCCACAACGGCCTCACGCCGTCTCAAAATAGCCACCTCGAGTCTCTCCTGCATGCCTCTCATACCAATCCAGTGTACCAAGTGGTCAGTGAACACCTGCCTGACGCCGAGAATGACCCGAGGAGGAAAGGCATCATACCTCCATGCTCGGGAAAGAAATGGAAACACCGAGGGATCATCCATAGAAACAGGAGCCACCACCCCGGTGTAGCTACATCATCAAAGCCCTCCAAAGGAACCCGCTCCAAGCCAAACCGTCTCGTAACTAAAGCCGGAATATAGAAGCTAGACTCGAGAAAGCCCCTAAGCATAACCACGGGAGACCCATCCCGAAGCACTCTTCGAGTCTCCACCCGCCAATGAGGCACCGACCATCTCGATATCTTCAGCCCGCGACCCGCCATCCAACGCTCCCACGAGCCCCGATCATCAAAATCTACATCAACACCTCTCCCGGCAAAAGTCCAAGGCTCGATCATATCGCAGGTTTCCCCGAAGAACCCCCAAACGCTCCATCGCCCATGTGGACAAGAGAAACGGGCCGCCCTGCGCATATACCGCCTTCCGTAGCTAACCCGTTCGAGAGCATGAAAAGTCTCCTGTAATCAAAGGAACGACATCTCTCGCCTGTGCGACAATAACGACAACATCCAGCAAAGACCGATGGCAAATCCCAAAGGAATAGACCATGAATCAGGTGCCAAAATATACAAAGTGCAAAGGCATCCCAATAGGCATCATCTACCAAACCTAGGCCCCTAAATCTGCGGAAGACCGGAAATATCGAAATGATCGGGACCAAGGATCATACTCGCGCTTCCTCCGGGGAAAGATGAAGTGAGGACGCACACCGTCAAGAAAAAGAAGCCCCTCCGGCAAAGGGAACCGCTATCTCTTCCACCTCCGACCTCCAAGCAAGGCCCAAAATTCTTCGACACGGAACAATCTCGTTGAAAGAAAGGCAAAAGACATGCCTTCTAGCTGTCCCAAAATGATGAAGAAGCTCTCAAGAGGTCGTAGTCCTGAACCAATTTCGAGAGACCATAAGCACTTCACCTCGTATCTTTCTTCAAAGCAAGGACCTCCTCTCATGCATGATCTCCCGAGACCAATCCTCGAACTTGTTGAAGAATGACATTTGGGATTCTTTGGGACAATTTTGATGGAGCTTTTCTAAAGTTTTTCATGGTTTTTCTCTCTTCTCCCGAAAATGGCCGTTGGACCTGGAGGTCAAGAGGATATTTGAATTTGAAATAAAGCAAGACCAGTCCAACCAAAATTAAAGGACAATGTCGATGCCCCCATCCGCGCGGATGGGATTGCTTTCCAAAAAATCTGCAACCCCAAGCCGCTACACCAAAAGAGGAATATTCCGTCCCGTTGCTCGAAACTTGTGCAAAACCCTCCCCAAACCACCCATATACCAAACACCCTTGCAAAACCAAGGCTCATGCAACACCGCATTCATATTGCAATGCATTCATAAAATAAAATCCTAAATTATTACATTCCAAAAAAAAAAAAGAGTGTGCATAAAAAAAACAAGCAAACATAAATAAAATCCTAAATTATTACATCCAAAAAAAAAAAGAAAAAATGTGCATAAGTTGCATACAAATCTAAATCTCAATCTCAAATCAACGAGTCTCCACGTACCCGATGTCTCCCCCTACCCTCTTGCGACTCGGGCCCGCCTTTCCTCAGAGCCCCGAAAATCTCGGGCTCGTAATCGTCCTCGTCTCCCTAAAGAGGCTCATCAGACCAACCGGCACGCTTCCGATAGGGCAAGCCGAGATCTCGCGAAAAATCAGATCCGAAGGAGAAGGCGTCTGACTCCCGCACGTACGAAGACGACCCGCCATGCCGGCCATACGTGTCCCCGCCCGTGTGGATCCTCGAGAATGACGTGATCCGAAGGCGCACCGCGCGGGATCAAGGAGAGGAGACAGAGGAGTCTCGAAGAAGTCTCTCGAGCGAATGTGGAAGCCTCCCGCCCGACAGCGCCGGCCGTGGTCGCCGCTCTAGCCTCGAGGAGCCTCGCAAGCGACCATCCTCCCGACGAATCTTTGCCCCGATCACTTGCTTCGCGCCTTCTCGACGACCACCTCCGAAAACCGCACAAAAGCAAAAGCGTCAAAAAAAAAAAGAAGTGATGCTAAAGATGATGAAACAAAAGAAAGAAAAGAAGGGGAAAAGGTGAAGCCATACCTTCATACCCTGACGAGGCCTGAAAGCTCGTGGAAGTCGCCGGGCCGAGTGGATCTCGCACCCTCAATCGGACCCCATCCTCGATATAGGAAAAATCCGTCCGAGGGTACCGCGGATCCCAAGCCCCTCCCTATCCGTAACCCGAGGCATCCTCGCCTCCTCAAGACGAATGTCGCATATGGCTCAATCGCCACGAAATCCGAGAAGTGCCGGCCTGCTACGTAATCATCCCAGTCACGGACCGATCGCTCGGGTGCATCATATCGGCGGGAGGCTCCACCTGTCCTCAAAGGCGAGTTCTACGCCATGCCGGCGCGTCACCCTCTCTCCTGGGATAATATGCATCGCAGTCGACCTCTTAAAATCCTCCGCCGCACGCCCAAATCTCGCCGCCTTCGCCGCGCCACCTCGAAGCGATCCTGTGGAAAGAATATCATCCCCTCATCCGCCTCTGGCCTCCGTCAAAGGAAGGCAATCCGCGTACTCGAGAGTCGTGACGCCCTCGGAGCTTATCTTCTCCCTGCATGTGTTCGGGACCAAGACCGCATGGCCGGATACGCCCGACGTACTCCGCCGGCCGCCGCCACATCGTGACGTGAAAACTCCAACGCCCATACCTGCGAAAGGTAAAAATCCAATCAATCCAGGCAAAAGAAAAGTGCGTGCTCAAAAAAAGAGGGAAAGCAAAAAGAGAGCTTATACCTGTGGCAAAACTCAAAGCAAGACAAAGAGCTCACAGCCTTCCTACCGTACCTATCAAGAGCAAAATAAAGCTCGCCACTCTCGCCTCTCCTCACGAGACATCTCCGCCGTCTCCATGTCCTCCAAGGACCTCAACAAGGCAAAGACGCCGTCCCTCAAAGATGTCCAAAGAGCGTGCTCGAAAAGCAAACCACAAGAAGGCCCCGGCAATCCGATCGGCGCCTATCCTCTCCCTCCCCACTTCGTAACTCGCTATGGTCTCCACAATCTTGCCGTAGACCACGGCATACCCATCCCCATCCCCTTTTGGGAATAGGGAAAATCCTGTGAAGAGCTCGCAGACGCATCGCCGTAGCCATCCCGCCACTCAATGCCGCTGGCCCATTAAAGGACAAAGCCTGCAATCGCAAAGATAGTCTGAGGGCGTAATCGTAGCCTCGCCCCGTAAGAAGTGGAAGGTGCGGGTCGCGCCCCACCAATGCCGCGCGTAGCAAAACATCAAGCTCCTTGCTCTTAGGGAACCCGACCAGCCCCTCAAGCACTCAACGAACTCCTGCAGCCCCGTCTCGACAACACCGTCTCTGACTCGCAAAGCTCCTCGGCCCGCATCCGAAGCCTGGCCCCACAAGTCAATCACAGACTCCACTGATCCTCGAGTCTTCATTTTGTTCAGCTGCTCCGTCACAAAACGGTTTCCGCCCTGTAAAAAAAAAAATGAGAAAATGTCAAAAAGATTGCATTTGCATTTACATTAAAAAAAAAAGAAATTTCGACAAAGATAACAAAGATACAATGAGCATAGCCCCATAAAGAAAGCAAGCTTTTCAAGAAGTCCCAATGCATTCATCAAAAAAAAAAAGATGCATTCCTACCAAGTAAAAACTCCGTCCCATTTTCATAAAATAACATGCATACCATCCATCATCTCAAAAAATTGCATACATGCATATCATCCATCTTACATGCAATGGGAGGAAAAATCCGTCCCACTTTTCAAAAAAAAAATCCTAAACAAACATGCATCTCATATTGGCAAAATGCCCATTCTTTCCAAACAAAATGCATCGCATCATTCATCAATATCAATATTCAATTTCAAAAAATCAAAAAAATCACCATCAACATGCAAGATTCAAATTTCAAAAAAAAAATCAAAGTCACAATTCACAATTTTCGAATTTTCACATGCAATTTTCGAATTAAAAAAAATGGCGAAAATGCCAATTCTTTTTCCCAAGCAAAATGCACATTTTGGGTTACTCACATAATCATCAAGATTCAAAGACAATGAACATGGTCAATATTCAATTTCAAAAAAAATCAAATCACCCAAAATTCAAATTTCAAACAAGAAATCAACAAAGGGATCAAAGGGTTTCAAAGTATACCGCTCGGAGATTCGAACCGAAGCCCAATGTTGCCAAGCACGGGTAATGCTCCTCCGCAACCGATTGCGAAAGATTGTAATGCCTCCTCATCCGGACGAGCTCCAATCGCTCTCCGCTACCGGCCACGCCCCGACCTTGAAAAGCGCCTTCCCGTGTTCCATTGCTCGAAAATCGAAGAAAATCTAAGATTTGAAGCTCCAAAGGCCAAAAATGGCGGATTTGCGACTTTCTCTCTCTTTCCTCTCGTAAAATTCAAAAACCGAATGGGAAGAGGAAAAGGGCGTCAGCCCTAATTAATACCCCGATTTTCGCATCCTCCGCGCGGACAGGATTGCAAGGGTCAAATGACCCTTTTGCCCCTTAAAATTTCGTGACTCGCAAGACGTCTCCCCAACTTGACAGAAAGTTAACCAAAGTTAACCAAAGTCGCCCTTGTCAAGAAAATCAAATCCGCTAATAAACGTAAGACCGATTTTCCTCGAGAAAGATAACGAGATCCCGTATCTTTCATCAAAATCAAACTAGCCAAACGTAAGACCGATTTCCTCGAGAAAGATAACTGATCCCGTATCTTTCATCAAAATCAAACCCCACAATGGTCAAACGTAAGACCGATCGTATTTCTCTCGAGAAAGATAATCTGATCCCGTATCTTTCATCAAAATTCTTCCCTAAGCCAAATAAACGTAAGACCGAGTTCCCCGAGAAAGATAACGAGATCCCGTATCTTTCATCAAAATCATCCAACGGCAAACAAACGTAAGACCGATTTCCCCGAGAAAGATAACGAGATCCCGTATCTTTCATCAAAATCTTCCCGGCTAGCCAAACGTAAGACCGATCTCCCCGAGAAAGATAACGAGATCCCGTATCTTTCATCAAAATCTTCCCCTAGCCAAACGTAAGACCGAGTGCCCCGAGAAAGATAACGAGATCCCGTATCTTTCATCAAAATCATCCCCTAAGCACAAACGTAAGACCGATTTCCCCGAGAAAGATAACGAGATCCCGTATCTTTCATCAAAATCTTCCTGCAGCCAAACGTAAGACCGATCCCCCGAGAAAGATAACGAGATCCCGTATCTTTCATCAAAATTCTTCCTACAAGAAACGTAAGACCAGTGTGCGCTCGAGAAAGATAACGAGATCCCGTATCTTTCATCAAAATCATCAACTGGAAGTCAAACGTAAGATCGATTTCCCCGAGAAAGATAACGAGATCCCGTATCTTTCATCAAAATCAAACCCAAGCCAAACGTAAGACCGATTTCCCGAGAAAGATAACGAGATCCCGTATCTTTCATCAAAATCATCCAACGGCCAAGCCAAACGTAGCATCGATTTCCTGCACGAATACGTCTCGATTTTCCTCAAAGAAAGGCTAACGAAATCCCCATCAAAGTTAACGGAATCCCAAAAGCCAACGAAATCTCGAGAAGAACTCGAACTACGAAAGGGCTTCGATTCCCACTAGGATACGTAGGTAGCCTATCATTAGGTCCACCTCGACCAAAACGGTCACCCTCTCCTTCCTAAGCAGCAGTAAAAAGTCCACCGAAAGGCCATTTCAAATCAAGGTCCGAGGCACCTAAAAAGCCATCATCATCAAGGTTCGAGGCACCTAAAACGCCATCTCCAAGGTTCCGAGGCACCTAAAACGCCATCTCCAAGGTCCGAGGCGCCTAAAAGCCATCTCCAAGGTCCGAGGCGCCTAAAAAGCCATCATCATCAGGTCCGAGGCACCTAAAACGCCATCTCCAAGGTTCGAGGCACCTAAAACGCCATCTTCAAGGTTTGAGGCACCTAAGACGCTATCACTAGGAAAGCGATAAATCGCAAAAATCCTCAAATAGAGACCGAAAATGGTCATTCCTATCCCCATCAGAGCGGATAGCCATCGACCGAAAATGGTCATCTCTCATCCTCAATGTGAGTTTCTTTCCCAAAGAAACGACCGTAGAACTCGCTCATCGCTCGAGGCACCTAAAACGCCATCATCTCCTGTGGTCAAAGACCCGAACTACGCATCGGCTTCGATTCCCATTCGGTGATACGCAGTAGCCTATCGCTAGTGGTTCACCCACTCCGATCACCTCGATCATCTCAGGCCAAATATGGAGCCTTACCTTATCGACCCACCACCGCTTCCTTCGAAAGCGCTGTCGCGAGGGGCTACCGTAAGTGCTCCAATTTGAGCTTGTTAGAATTTTCGTTAGAAAATTAACGAAAGTTGATGCAACATTTCTAACAATTCCTAACAATCCTAACTTTTTCTAACAAAGTGAGGGTAAATGGGCATTGTTATTTAAGGTTAAACCTTAAAAGAATCTCAAAAAAGAAAAACACAAAGAATAAAACCACAAATAGAAATGGCCGGAAACATAAAAATCGGCCGGGGTCAATTTGAATTTTGAAAAGAAATATTCTTTCTTGTCCAAAGCTCCGGAGCAAAGCATTTAATCGAACAAAGGCACGCCAAGGGATCCCATCCGCGCGGATGACATCTTTGCAATTTCAGTAGGGCTATAAATTGAGCCCTCCACCACAAAAATAAAAAGGAACAAACACATTTTGCACCGAACACTCGGCCATGAATATAGAGAGAAAACAAAGGAGAATTCACTTCAAGAATTGTCACCATTTTCTCTCCAATCTTTCCCAACTCATACTCATCCACTCACTCCCATATTAAAGCCCTAAACACTCATACACTCAAGCCAAACACTCAAGAACACAAGGAAGATTGGTAAACCCTCCTCTCTCCTAACCCTAAATCTCATCCATGCATGCATCTTCAAACTACAAAAATGTATGTTCTTTCATCTTTCGGTTGCTTCTAGACATCTAAGAAGATCACCATGGAAGACCATCTTCCATGGGATGATCTTCTACAAAGATCAACATTATTTTCAAGTTTTCTTACTTTCTTGCAAAGAAAACTCATTTTCAAAACCCTAAAAAACCATTTTCAAGCATAAAATCTCATTTTCAAAGGATAAAATCCCCTTCCCAAGCAAATGAAATGCTTAGTCCTAATGTACTTTAAGGATGGTTTGGTATAGTTGATTCACCACTAAAATGTCTAGTGATCACTAACCAAAACCTAGGAAATGGGGACAAGCATGGATGCAAAACCCCTTTTTAAAATCATATTTTCTTTCTTGAGAAGTTGCTGTCCAGTAGCAATTTTCTCAGACCTCAGTCCATGGTCTTAATTTTTGGACACAGATGAACTTGGATTTGGGTGTTGACTACAAAACACTTTTTTGTAGCCAACATCCAGAGCTTTCCAGACATATTTTTACTTTATTTTTTGGGTGAGTAAAACTCCTCTTTTCAAATTTTCTTTCAGAGGCTAAGGTTCATCAGCTTCTGGGAATCCAGATCTCATATCTGAGGTTTCCAGAAGGTTTTGACCCCTCAAATCTTCTCCAAAATGGAAAATTCCTTCTGCACAAACTTTATTTAAGGTGTGCCTTAGAAACAACTTTCATTCTCTGAGTTTATCCAGATTATGAAGTTTTAAGACCCTTTGAATCCATTTCAAAATCAAAGGTCCACTGCCTTTTCATTCTGGCAGAAATGGCTCTCAACTTCAAAAGGTCTTTTTGAGTACCAAATCTCAATCCAAAAATCTTCCAAAAATCATGGGATCAGTTTAAAGTCTTAAAAAAGATATCCCAATTTTAACTTTTCTGAGTTTCAACTTATTTTGGCCAAAACACACACACACACACACACACACAAATGATTTTCAGCTTGGAAGACTGCTTTTACGAGGCGCGTTTCTGGGTGCACACTAACGTCCTTCCCGACGCGTAACATGACCTCCGAACCTAAATCTCTCGATCTCGGGCTTTTTTCAAAGTTTTGGCCCTCAAAATTAAAATGGCGCTGGCGAATGGGTTGCGTTGATTTTTTTCAAACACAAAAATGGGAAAATTTTCTGATACACATTCATCACAACTTTAATAATAACATTATTTCT